>JANHFP010398145.1:0-11627 GCA_032468135.1 Calamaria suluensis
CCGGACGTGTGTTTACCAAGCTGGACTTACGTGAAGCTTATTATCAAATACGTATCCATCCGGAAGTTGAATGGAAAACAACATTTAACTGTCCGTTGGGTAGCTACGCATTCCGTGTAATGCCCTTTGGGTTACAGGGTGCCCCGGCCATCTTTATGCAGCTGATCAATGATGTATTACATGATTATCTGTATAAGGGTGTCTTGGTGTATCTGGACGACATCCTTATATATTCACAAAATATGGAATACCACGTCATTTTGGTACGGAAAGTGTTGAAACAATTACTACGCGCTCAACTGTACTGTAAACTATCAAAATGTGAATTCCATAAACGCACCATTGACTACCTGGGCTATCTTATCTCGGATAAAGGCATGGAGATGAACCCAAAGAAAGTGGAAACGGTATTGGAATGGACAGAACCCAGGACTAGAAAACAATTACAGATTTTTTTAGGGTTCGCTAATTTCTATAGACAGTTTGTGCCTAACCTCGCTAGAATAGCTTTACCCTTAACTGACTTATTAAAAACTCATGGGACTCTGCCACATTCACATCAACGGTTGGAATAGTCTACTGCTTGTCAGCACGCATTCGATGAATTAAAACGATTATTTGCTAATGAACCTATATTGTGTCATCCCACCCAAAGTGGTTTATTTATAGTGCAAATGGACGCAAGTGATGTGGCTGTGGGTGTGGTGTTGTTGCAATACGGGGAGGACAAAGACTTGTGCCCTTGCACATATACATCTTGCAAGCTTAATAATATTGAGAGGGCATGGCCAGTGTGGGAGAAGGGGGCCTATGCCATTAAATGGGCATTGACGACGTGGCGACATTTACTAGAGGGAGCAGCAAGAGTCTTCGAAGTATGGACGGACCATAAAAATCTGGTTTCTTTGCAATCATTACGAAAATTGACACCGAAGCAAACCTGATGGGCACAGTTTTTGATCGATTCAAATTTAATTTAAAATATGTCCCTGGGGGTCGGAATTTTTTAGTGTATGCTATATCCCATATGCCTCAGTTTAATGGCAAGTGGGAGGCTCCAGTACAATCAATAATTCCCGTGCCTTCACAAAAGGTGGCCAAATTGGTAGACAAAGGGATGTTGCCCAGATTCCAGAGGGAGACAAAGACCGATCTTTGGTTAAAGACTAATACCGCGTTAGTTCAATGGAGAAATGGGTTGGCATGGTTTGGAAACCGCTTGTATGTTCCTAAATCTTTAAGACCGGATGTATTTTTTTATAAAAAAAAGTTTTTTATTGTATAAATTTTTAGTACAGAAAGAAGAAATTTTTTTAAAAAAATATATTTCTAACTTAAAAACCCCAAAAATTTAATTTAAACATAAAACCCCTCCCTGCCTTGTACCTCCTCTCTTGATTCAAGATCCGTCATCAAGGGGTACAAGGCCTAAATAAATGGGTAAATAAATAACTAAACAGGTATATAAATAATTTTTTTTAAAAAATAGAATAAAGTAAAATAAATTAAAATAAAACGAAGCTTTCCAACTCTATCACTCTAGCTTCTAGTCAAAGCAAAAGAAGTGAATAAGAGCAAACTGCAAGTTAGAGAAAGAGTCACAGGAGCTACCATTGCCTTTGATTCATTGGCTGTCTCTTTGGTAGGCAAGTACGGTAAGCACCATAGGCCGAAGGTGTCAATGGGAGGTTCACAGAGTAATCTTACTGGCTGAGGGAAATTACTCCCAGCCAGAAAGCCTAGAGAGATACTGGATGTATGAATAGTTGTTAGAAACAAATACCTCCGTTTCAACATATTTTATCTAATTTCACATTGGATTTTAAAATCCAATTTGAAATTGGATTTCACATTGGATTTTAATAATCTGTAGAATAGTAGCTCATCACCAGGGGGCGATATAGCACCATGAAGCAAAGAGAAGTAGTAGTTCTAAAGCAAATGGGGCAAAACGAGTTATGATTTGGTTGAATCACACGTGATGCAGAATGCCTTTATTATTTTATATATAACTCAAGATGGCAAAGATACCTAATTGAGCTTTAGCTTGCTCAACTCTTACATATGTAAAGTGAATGTAATGAATACAGTAGACATCTTTAGTGATGTTTTATCATCCAGTAAGGACTAACCCTGCCGATTCTGCTGCTTTAGAAATTCCTCCTCCTCCTTATTTTTGATTCTGCTTTCATTTATTTATTCCTGTATTTATTTGATTTCTGTAGCTGCCCATCTCAACCAGTGACTCTGAGCAACAGCTATAGAATGGTAAAGTGGGGAGGGCATGTTCCTTTGGATATGAACATGTATTACTTGGGACAAAACACTATTTTCGGGTATAAAAACCAAACATGTTTTAAGTTTAAGAAAACAACCTAGTATCTACAATGTAATTTGTTAAAATAAGTTTACATTTTAAGTATTTGCTGGTATCCCAACACGGTTATTAGTAGCTACCTGGGTTACAAGGTCCAGAGTTAAAGTTTAAGAACACTAAAATCATAAATTATAAATGTTCTAAGTGGTCTTCAAGATTAAAACACTTTTAAAAATCTGGTGCACTATGTTTAATCTTTCAATCCAAAATATTTGGAGGATATCAAGGTGGGTTGGCAGAAAACACACAGACTTTACAGCTGCAGTTAAATAGAACTTGTCATTTCAAAAACAGATTTGTGTTTTGCACGTATGATGTGCTTTTTCATGAACTGCACATTTCAGAACTACATAAATCCAAGCAAAAGTGAGCGAGATATTGATCCCCATAGTATTTTTTTATCAAAACTGGTTATAATAATAATGTTATGCCTCTGTCAGCGTCCGACTTGGAGGTCAAAGTGGAACAGCTGGCAGAGAGCAGTGAGGGGGAGGCTGGAGCTGATGATGAGAATGGGGAAGAGCAGGCCCAGGCTGGATCCAGTGAGCTAGGGGCGGAGTCAGAGAGGAGAAGTTCAGAGGAGGAACTGGGAGGAGCTCCCCCACCTGATTCAAGACAGAGATGCAAGGACAAGAGAGAGTTAGAAAAAGGTCTACTCAGGAGGAAGTGAGGAATGGGACGCAGCTGAGCTAAAACCTTTAAAGCTAGACAGTTTGTGATTAAAGTGCTGGAGTCAAAGGCTGAATCTGCAGTTGTAGATTCTATGTAGACCTTGTCTACCTGGGTAAGATTTCCTAAGCCAATTTCTTCGTGTTATCTGGACTGCAGCCAGATTTCGTCTTGGCAACTATCCACTTTGCTTTTGGAAGTAAACCAACATTGAGAGAAAGAAGGCATTTCGGTCTTTGAAATAAAGATTGTTTGTTTATAAGTTCTTGCATTTTCATTGATTGCTTCGAGCTGGGTAAATCACAGGGCACCCAGAGATGGTATTTGCCAGTTCTCTGAACTACTCAACATTTCTGCTACCAGTTCTCCAAAACCTGTCAGAACCTGCTGGATTTCACCTCTGGGTGGGAGGTGGGTCTCTTTTTCGTTTTCTGTGCATGGTACATAATCTTCTTTTTGATGATGAACTGCTGAAAGTAAGGCTTAAGACCATCTTAGTGAATTGTCTGTACAATTATAAATTATAGACCAGTGGTGGGTAGCTCCCAGTTCGGTCTAGTTTTTATGAATCGGTAGTAAAACCGACGGGAACCTTTGTCCACCTGCCCGAAAGTTGTCATAGACAATTAGTGCATGTGCAGAAGCGTTTGTGTACTCGTGTTGCAAACCAGAAGTAAAGGTAAGTGTGATAACCCAGCTCGAGGCAATCCACGGACAAAAACGAAAACTTAAAAACAAACCGTCTTTATTGCCAAAACTCAAATGCCTTCTCTTTGTTGAAGTTGATCTATTTCCAAAAGCAAAGTAGATAATTGCCAAGACAAGCTCTGGCTGCAGTCCAAAGGTAATTCTGAGATAACACAAGTAAAATTGACTTCGGAAATTCTTACCCAAAGAAGAAATCACCGGGACGCTAACACAATAAATTCAACTTTTTGATTCCAGCACTGCTAATCATAAATGGCTGGCTTTTGAAGGGTTCAACTCAGCTGCGTTCCTTCCCTGACTTGCTCCTGAGTAGTCTTTTCTCTATTTATCCCTGCATCTTTTATTTCCATTTATCTCTGCGTCTCTGTCTTGGGTCAGGTGGGGGCACTGCTCCCAGTTCTTCCTCTGAGCTGTCCTTCTCTGACTCCGCCCCCAGCTCACTGGATCCAGCCTGGGCCTGCTCTTCCTCATCTCCAGTCTCCCCTTCACTGCTCTCTGCCAGCTGTTCCTCCTCGACCTCCGAGTCAGACGCTGGCAGAGGCATGGCAGTAAGTGGAACCCACCCCTGTTGCAGACCTTGCCTAGAATTCACTAAGATGATCTTAAGCCTGACTTTCCATTACTTTATTGTTTTTTGCCTAGAAGTCTGTAGCAACTTAGTGATTTCTAGGCAAAAAAAAAATATCCTGGTAGGTAAAAAAAAACCCCTACAAATGCCACATTCACTTAATGGCCATGCGATTCACACAACAGCTGTAATCAATCACTTAACGAGCATGGCATAAAAGCTCATATAATTGGGTATGTCTCACTTAATGACTGCTTTAGTGACTGAGGTCACTGAAGGAAGTGACCTCAGATTAGCGAGCAAAGTCCAGCAAGGAATCCAGAGTAAATCCTTACCCTCTTTGTCTGTTGCTTATTGCCCCCTGGTGGACACTAGTTGAAGAGGCACTGTTCAAGGTAGTCCTCGACTTATGATGACAATTGAGACCGGCATTTTTGTTGCTAAGTGAGAGATTTGCTAAGTCAGTCTTGCCTCATTTAGTGATTGTTGTTAAACGAATCGGGCTTCCCTATTGACTTTGCTTGTCGAACGGTCGCAAAAGGCTATCACATGACCCCAGGACACTGCAACTGCCATAAGTACGAGTCAGTTGCCAAGTTTATGCATTTTGATCATGTGACACTAGGGATACTGCAACGGTTGTAGGTATGAGAAGCAGTCATGAGACACTTTTTTCAGTGGTGTCGTAACTTTGAATGGTCATTAAACAAACGATTATAACAGGGGTGAAATCTAAAAACTGTTGCTACCGGTTCTGTGGGTTGGTGGGAGTGGCATGATGGGTCATGTGACTGGGTGGGTGTGGCAATGTAAATGCGGGTGTCAAAAGACAGAAACTCATTTGTGCTGCTGGAGCAGAGGGTTGGACTAGATGACCTCCAGGTACCTTCCAGTCCTGGATTGCTGTGTTCTTTTATCCTCTGAAGCTGTGTCTAGTACTGTCAGTAGTCTAGTAGTTCCTTCTCTCCTTTTCCCCCTCCCTTTCTCTCTTTCCTTCCTTTGTTTCTCAGGACACCAACCCCGTTTTTTCCTGAAAGTGTTTGCTGGGTTAAGTAGAAACACATGCCTTTAAATTAATGTAGAGCCTCCGGAGTATTGCACGGTCTCAGAGGCTTTTTTCCCTTCATTTTAAAGGTATGTGTTTAAATGAAGGGGGAAAAAACCCCTGCACCAGCTGCTAGGAAGCTCTCTACTTTAATGCAAAGGCATGTGTTTCTACCTAATCCATCAAACACTTTGATAGGAACACATGCTTTTAAAAAGAAAATAAAGCCTCAGATGGCAGAGGGGGTGGGGCCAAGGATTTTTACTACCTGTTCTCCGAACCACCCGCCACCATCTCTACCAGCTCAGCCGAACTGATCTGAACCGGGAGCATTTCACCCCTGATATAGGGTGTATTTGAGAATTATACTATCATTGTTAGAAAGAAAGCCAAAAAGTTAAAAACAGGTTTCCAAATAGTCTTGTCTTCCTTTTCTCATCCCCTATTTTTTGCAAAGCAATATTGTATTTTAAACTACAAGTCTGAAAAACAGGGTAGACATGTTTTACATAGAAATCAAACATGTTGTAACACTGGAAGCCATCTGCTTTATTTAAGCTGAGGAGATCAAGTAATCAACTTAGAAATTAAATCCATGATTTGGCTTTCATAGCACTATTGTATTTGAAATACCTGAAGCGATTTGATTTTTTTTTTACTGCATTATTTTTACATGTTCAAATCTGCCTTAAGTACCATAATTAAAGAACTGATAATGTTAAAGAAATGATAAAAAGTATCCTAGTATTATATCAATAAGAACATAGTTATCCCAATCTGGGACACTCCAGTTGTGTTAGGCTTCAATTTCTATAATCTCCCAGAGAAGATAACTGGATGATACCAGGTAAGGGAAGATTGGCTTACCTGTAGCATATGGAATGGCTGATGCACTTTAAGGACAGAAAAGCCTGTATCAATAATTCCTTTAAAACCTATATTGCCAAGCAATAATATATACATATCCCTCATGATTAAATATTACTAAAGCCTTACTCTCTCCAATCACAAACGGGTAGATAGCTTGTTCTGCCGTACTGCACTCATTTGCTGCATATGGTCTCTTCCACAATACATGCAGCTATTCCTAGTCATTAATTAAGACTTGTCTAATCAATCTACTTAACTGTGTTAAACCTATCAGTTATTACACAAGTAATCTACCAGATTTAGACCCTATGTCAGTGATGGCTAACCTTTTTGCCACCGAGTGCCAAAAGTGGGGGGAGCATGGCAGGGAGGTGCCACCTGCATGCCCATGGCCATACCCATAATTCTATGCACTCCTCCAATTATTCCATCCCTATGCTCACGTGCCCACCAATATGGCTCCATGTGCCACCTGTGGCACGCGTGGCATAGGTTCGCCATCACGGCCCTACGTTCACATTTGAACACATTTGCAGCCTCTGTTCACATTAAATTACTTTTCTGGAATGGATTTTGGAAACCATTTATTTCTGTAATTGCAGTTTTGCAATCTACTAAATTGTTTCAGAATGGCACTTTAGCAATCTCCCTTTCTCATACAAAGGAATAACTACCAGAATAGCTAGGTAAAGTCATTATTTTACAATTACTTATCAGTCATTAGTTGGAATTATCTGTAAATTCACAAGCTTTGATTATTAGATGTGCTCCATTTTCAGAATCAACATGATTAATATTTTATGTAAAGTCATCAAGATCATAGATAACAAGTTGTGCACCTTTTTTTCAACCATAATTTTGGTAGTTGTGGTTTAATATGGATTCAAGACAGAGGTAAAGCAACAAGGAGGGAAAATCAGACACAGATCTTTTTTGACCAGGCCAAACCTATGTAAAGCAACTATCACTTGATCATAACAATACTGCCAAAATTTTATTTTATTATATTTAATAGGCCTTATAGGATTTTCCAGACTTGATAAAAACTACAATTATAAGAAGCAAAAATATTTGTTTCTATTTGACAGTTGGTTTGCAAGAACTGGACCGAACAGAGAGCAACCCACCACTGGGCAGATGGTAGGAAAATAAATCACTTTCCCATTTACAAGTAGTACGCTCACAAATGAAATAGCGGGATAGGGCTTGCTAACAGGGGTAGTACATTTTATGCCAGCATTGTTTTGTGTCAACTCAAGGATTGGTACAGAATGCTTTAATTGTGTGAAAAAATCCAGATATTTTTGTAAGAGCCACTTGGGAAATTACTATTAGTTATTGTGACAGTTACAGTAAGATATAAATTATTAATGTTTCCACATGAAATATATAAAGATTAAAGCTATAAATGATGAGATTAAAATTATTTTCTAAATAATGTCAAAAGTAATTCGACAAATTCCTGAAAGAGAAAAAGTGGTATGAAAGCTAAATTATTTTTCTACAATAGAGAAATGGAAAAAAAGCTGACTTTAATTTGTAAAACCATAAGGAGAAGAGGGACGTGGTGGCTCAGCAGGTAAAACAGCTGAACTTGTCGATCAGAAGGTCGGCAGTTCAGGGGTTCTAATCCCTAGTGCCGCGTAATGGGTTGAGCTCCCATTACTTGTCCCAGTTTCTGCCAACCTAGCAGTTTCGAAAGCACGTAAAAATGCAAGTAGAGAAAATAGGGACCACCTTTGGTGGGAAGGAAACAGCATTTCGTGCTTTAGTCATGCCAGCCACATGACCATGGAGATGTCTTTGGACAGTGTGGCTCTTCAGCTTTGAAAGATGAGGACCGGCCCCTAGAGTCGAAAACGACTAGCACATATGTGTGAGGGAAACCTTTACCTTTTTATTTTAGTAAAAAAAGGACTGTGGTAACATGATTGCAGTGCTCCAATATCTCAGGGGCTGTCACAAAGAAGAGGGAGTCAAGCTATTATCCAAAACACATGAAGGTAGGTCAAAAAGCAATGGGTAGAAACTAATCAAGAAGAGAAGCAACCTAGGGAACTAAGGAGAAATTTCCTGACAGTTAGAACAATTAATCAGTGGAACAGATTGCCTCCAGAAGCTGTGAATGCTCCAACACTGGAGGTTTTTAAGAAGATGTTGGATAACAATTTGTCTGAAATGGTGTAGGGCTTCCTGCATGAGTTTGGGGATGGACTAGAAGACCTATAATTTCCCTTTCAACACTATTGTTCTTTATTCTATTGTTCTGTTAAATAAGAGAGTTCCAAACATTATAGCATCACCCCATCCACTGAAAATGATAGAAAAAATTATTTGACTGCCACAAATAAATCTAATTATTTTATTGGAGTCAGAATTGGGCAAAAAGTAAACATACCACACTGATTCAAGTCTCATGAACGTTTCAAAACCTGGGATAGGTCGCTAGTTTTCGCGACTTTCACAAGCAAAAAGAAGAACAAACACCACAGCAAAATGTGTCTGTATTTCCACTCTGCCCATTGGAAAAAGAAAATTGTGAGCCTCCCCTCGCCTTTCACGAGAAAAAAATCCCAGAAATCCTGACCCACAGTGAGTAACTTCACCTTTTATCATACATCACACCTCCTCAAAATTTAGCACTTTCGTACCACCTGTAAAAAAAAACTAATAGAGGATAATCCATATTATGTATTTTATAACCCATGCAAACTCACTAAACTGATCTAAAATGAAAGGTACCTGTCATTTTCCAATAGTTAGCATATCAATGTAGAGAAACGATAGTAATTTCAAGGAATGGAAGTGCAGCATTCAAAACAGAGCGAGCAGAACATGGTTCTGTCTAACTCCAGGTCACCCACCTAAAAAATGCATGTTTTATTAAAAATGCAGGAAGATGGGGTTTCCCCTTAATATGGGTACTACAACAGAAGAGGTCAAGTAAAGAAATTCATCAAGGAAAAATAACCACATTTCTTTCTCCTCAGTGTGATCCTTTACCTACCTTATCTAAAGGTGAGATTAGTAAATAGATTTTATGAGTGCAGGAAAGGAGGGGGTGGCCTCTTATAAATTTATTGTCAGTTTATTTTAAGACTCAAGGATAATCAAAATGCATCAGCAGGCTGCAATCAGATCACCATTCCACCGCCTAGCTAAAAATAGCATCCTCTGGCCAGACATTTAGAAAAGTGAACAGTCCTATAATTTTATAATAGCACAGTAATACGGTAGTCCTACACGGTATTGCTAGTTCCAAACTGAAACTATGTTATCAAGGGTGGTATTCACCTACATACGCTACTGGCTCTCAAATATGAGCGCATGCGCCACCTCCGCACATGCACAAGGCCTTCCGTGCATGCACAGAGTATAAAAAAAGCGAAATGCACATTACCAATGAAGTCAGAGTGCCTGGCAGAGGTGGGTTTCAGCAGGTTCAGAACTGGTAGCTGAAATTTGAATAGTTTGGACAACTGGTAAATGCCACATCTTACTGGCCCTGCTCCCATCTATTCTCTGATTCCCAAATCCCAGCTGATCAGGAGGAAATGGGGATTTTACAATCACCTTCCCCTGGAGTGGGGTGGGAATGGAGATTTTACAGTATCCTTCTCCTGCCACACCTACCAAGTCATGCCACACTCACAGAACCGGTAGTAAAAATTTTTGAAACCCATCATTGTTGCTTGGGTATGTTTACGGTTAGGATTAGTGTTAGGGATAGGGGTGGGCTAGGATAGGGTTAGGGTGAGGGTTAGGTTAGTGTTAGGGTTAGGTCATCTTTAATCCCATTGCTGGATATTCCATTTAGGGTTAGGTTTAGCTCAATATAAATTTGGAGAGCATAATAGATATTACCAATAGCTTCAGTGAATGAACCTGCCTTATCTAGGTTTCCTGGTAAAATACATGAGAAAATCCAACCGGGGGAAATTCTACTTAGGGTTAGGGTTAGGTGTTATGGTTAGAGTTAGGGTTAGGTCATCGTACATTCAGAGAATAAAACATACATTATCCATGGATTCAGAGAACTTGGTTATTTTTAGGTCTGTCCTCACTGTTTGAGTCTGCATTATCTGGGTTTTCTGATAAAATGCAAGGGAAAATCCCATTGCAGGAAATTCTAGTTAGGCTTAGGGTTTGGACACCATGAATTTGAAGATCAAATTAGACATTACTAATGCAGTCAGAGTGCCTGGGTATGCTTAGGGTTAGTGTTAGGAGTAGGATTGGGGTAGGTTATGGTTAGGGTAGTGTTAGGTGTTAGGCATAGGGGTAAGGTTAAAGGTTTCCCTCACACATATGTGCTAGTTGTTTCCGTCTCTAGGGGGTGGGGCTCATCTCCATTTCAAACCCGAAGAGCCATTGCCGTCCGAAGATGTCTCCTTGGTCATGTGGCCGGCATGACTGAACGCCAAAGGCGCACAGAACGCTGTTAACTTCCCACCAAAGGCAGTCCCTATTTTTTCTACTTGTATTTTTTACATGCTTTCGAAAATGCTATGTTGGCAGAAGCTGGGACAAGTAACAGGAGCTTACCTCATTACACGGCACTAGGGATTCGAATCGCTGAACTGCCGACCTTCCGATTGACGAACTTAGCTGCCTTACCCGCTGAGCCACTGCATCCCTTTAGGTGTAGGTGTAGGTCACCATAAATTTAAAAAATCAAATTAGACATTACCAATGCAGTCAGAGTGCCTGGGTATGCTTAGGGTTAGTGTTAGGAGTAGGGTTGGGTTACGTTATGGTACAGTGTAAGTATTAGGCGTAGTGGTAGGTCACCATAAATTTGGAGAGCAAAACAGAGATTAAGAATGGATTCAGAGAACTTTCTCATGCTTAGGAGGGTGCACACTGTGTGAACAACTAACAAATACGAAAAGCCAATAAAACCCTGAAAGATAAATATTCCTAACAACAGTATCAATTACAATTTTGTAACGGGGAGGAAGTCATTTGTTAAATTTCATTTTACTTTTTCCTGCTTGGAAGTTTGGTCCCCTCTAGTGCCCATTTCTGTATTTACAACATTTCTATTTTCTTTTTTTTATTTTCAACCTTCAGGCAATGATCTCATTCCTAATAAACAAAAACACTTGCATACTGTTTAGTAAATGTTTAAAATGTTTAAATGTTTAAAATTATTCTGGTCCCTTAATCCTTCAAAACCTTTCCTAGATTAATTTCTTATTTTTTTTTGCCTTTTTGCAGGAATTGTGTATGTCTAGTTTAATGGAAAGAAGGACTAGGGGAGACATGATAGCAGTGTTCCAATTTCTGACGGGCTGCTGCAAAGAAGAGAGAGTCATTATTATTATTATTATTATTATTATTATTATTATTATTATTATTATTATTATTATTATTATTATTATTATTAT
>JANHFP010400950.1:0-11616 GCA_032468135.1 Calamaria suluensis
GAAGGTGAAGTAGTCCTTGACAGGTAGGACATTGTAGCAGATGATTTTATGAGCTATGTTTAGGTCGTACCGAAGGCAGCGTAGTTCCAAATTTATGATTTGTTTCTAATTATTTCTGTTCAAATCTAAGGAGCATGGTGCCAAAGAACGAGCTTTAGCAGCAGAGTCAGTTGTTATTTGTAGGAGGAAAAAAAATCAACTCCACCTCTCAATGCACCAATTTCTCAAATTCAAGCTCCATGTTCTTCCTGACTGATCACTAAAATGCAGTCATGCAAGTAAACTGACCAATTTGATCTAAATAACCTCTTTAAATCACCAAGGAGTGGAGAAAAATGAAGTATTTGTGGAAAAAGTTATTTGCACAATGGTTGATCTGATATAGTAGCAACAAAAGTAGTGAAACATCAATTATTATCTATACTTATTATCTTCACATCCTTCTGTCTCTGTGCTGTTCAGAATTATCCAGCTCTTCTAGGGAAAATATGGATGGTGTAAAACAAATGCATGAATACTAAATTTTGATATTTCTTGATGAATAAAATTATTTGTACTGATTCTGGATTGGACACCAGTTAGGCAGAGTACCCAATAATAAGCAATGCATGTCAACTGTTGTTATGTGACATATTTATGACTATATAGAATCCAAAGTCAGTTCTTTGGATTGATTCTGTCACTTGTGGGTTGATCTTTGTCTCTCCCAATTGCTCTGTTAGCCAGGAGGGATATGAGCAATTGTATCTGTGATATTGTTAATATTTCTTTGAGAAAGGAGGTAAGGTAATCTGTCATGAAATAGATAGTACATTATTTAAGTATTCCAACTTAATGCCCAGCACTTGACCTTTCCTTTGGTGGGAAAACTGTTAAAAAAGACGTAAGAATACAGTTGCAAAGATTCTAGATAAAATAGGTTGTCTATATTCTTGCCAAATGCACTATTATAACAATACAAAATCTGCAATATGGAGTGGTCTTTGGACAGTACTTAGAAAGTACAATTGGGACACAGCAGCCAGACAGCAGCCAGATAGCTGATACAGACATTGCACCAGTGATATTTAATAACAATGGTTTTTAAGCTATTGCACTGATTATTAATAAGTAAGTAGTATTGCTTGGAAAATGCAATAGGTGTCGAGACGCTTTGCTTCTCATCAAGAATCATAGACTACTAAACAAAGACAGATTGGATAAAGCCAGTGAAGGAATAGAGCTGCACTTTGTATTCACATGTTGGGTGTGGTGTTGGGTTTACCATCATGGAGGGAATTATGGTTTAGCACATTCCTGGGTGATTAGCAGCTGTGTTAGCTCAGCATCCGTGTAATTAGTTATTATTTTTGTAATCAGTTGGGGGTGTGGTCCTGAGTATAATGACTGTATAAGTTTGTTTGCAGTGGGCCTGTTTCAAGGCTGACTTTATAGCAATATGATAATGATTGACTCACTACATTTCTTTGAAGTAAATTGGATACCAAACATGATGTGTTTGTGGATTTATTGCTTGGAAGGCCTTGAGGAACCAACAATAGGAAATATTAATGATTGTTTGCAAAAGCCTTTGTTGCATAGCTTCTTGAGCATTGCCTTACCAAATGTCATTCTGCTCAACTGATCTAAACTTCTCAAGAGTCCTGCAGTGAAGCCTGTCTCCATGGGTGGTACATGAGATTTGGTTAGATGGCAGGTGTTTTCTTTAGGGATTTTCTAAAGCTTTACTAGGATGCTAAGCATCCAATTTACTTGTAGTGGAGAAAACCTGTGCCGTTCAAAATGTTTTTCCTATAGTTTCTTTAAAGTAATTAAAACACTTCTATTCAAACATAATAATGGATTGACTATGGACACTCTATGTTGGCAAATATGCTATAATTTGTGGTTTGGAGGTTTATTACCTACTGGTACATTTTCCAAAGCTTCATGATTGATTAGTGTACAAATTCTACAGATAAATTAATAAAATTTTGGACCTTGTCTTTCCCTCCTTCACAGAAAAGTTAGATACAAAATGGACAAATCATGTATTAGTAATGTGCAACACATTAATCAGTAACATGCTGTACTGCATAATAAACCAGTATGTTTATCCTGTTTCAGTAGCATTCTGTCCTGCTGATCACACTACATATCTCAGCCCAATACAGCAAAAGACAATTCTGGCCAAGACAATTTCTCTTTCAAATTTCTCCTTAACGAATTGTGAGATATAAGACAACATTCCAGACTAGTCACTTGAAACTCTTGAAACATAATTGCTCAAAATAAATGCATTGATTCCATTCTCATAAAAATGTACAGAAAAGTTCAATCTTGAAATGCTTTATTTTCATATATTTTTGTTTCTCATCACCAATAAAACTTTTAATATTATATTGCCATAATATAATATTATATTTAATAATTAAATTATTAAAATCTAATTTTTATTTATCAATTCGTTCCTTGTAGTTAAATGAATAGAAAACGGATTTAAATTATAGGGAATGAATATGATATTAACAACTGTTAAGAAGCCCAAATTAAGGTCTCTAAGGTAAAAGAATACCAGAAGTGAAAGATAGTTGCATATGTGTTTCTTATGAACAAGTGTTTTATCTAATCTCCTAGATGTATGATTCTCTGATCAGTTTTGATATATCTTTTCCAGTTTAGAGGAAAATCCCCATATGCAAATCAGCCAAAATGATAGAAAATGTAACCTTTGTGTCTTTTTGAAAACATGGTGTTCTGCTTTCATGTGTACACATTTCTTGGTGGCAATAAGCATTCTAAGTGTATAAAATTGGAAAACAAATGTCCTATATGGGCAATTTTGAATCCTAGCCAGCAAGTCAGACTTTACATTTAACAAATTAAATAAATAGTAAGAAAACAGCAATTGTTGTCTTACTGGTGGCCTAATACTGTTCACAACTCTTTCTTCCTATTGTACTTTGTTGTATGCACAAAGACAAAAACTCACAATGTCTTCTTTTGTTTCTCAGTTGGTATAACTTTCAAGAACTCATTGACTCCTTAATTCATCATGTTAACATAGAGTAAAAAATTCAGAACTTGTTCAATTAGCAACTTTCTGTTTAACCAATTCCATCTGCTTTTTCAGGTTTATTTTGTTTCCCCCTTGTTATTAATGAGGCATGGTTATGTTTATTGTGCTTCAGCCCTCTCCCCCCTCCACTTTCAGTTGATCGTGGCATGTGATTTTGCCCAATAAAAGAAGACAGTATGACATTATTTCACAGCTACAGGTTGAGATACATATTATGATGCCACTGCCACTGTCTTCATTTATAAATGATTTCTTGACAGAGACAATGTATAAATTGACAAGAGGCAAAACAAACTTTGATATACAATTCATTTGAACCTTGATACATCATGCTAAATTATTAGACTTTGGAACAAATGGAATAAGCAATTTGTACCAACATAAACACCATTAGTAATTAATAGACCTGCATTTTTGGATGGAAAGTATTATCTGCTAGCCTGTAATAAGTTTTTTTTAAGTATGAAGTGAAGAATATGTTCCCCATGAAGACAGATATTTACAGTATACCTTTGAGTCAGTGTTAACCCTGGGAGAATGCCAGAAAATTTTTCTTGCAGGTTATTCAGAAATTGTTCCACATTGTCTCCTCCAAAAAGAGAAAATGAATGGTCCAAGGCAATCTGCTTATTTATTTATCTTTGCCTATTGTGGACATTGATATTTCAGTTTCTCGCTTGATGCCATAACTGCTACACAAACCAGCTTAGTTATTCTGTATACACTATTTATAATTTTCACAATTTAGCATCTGAGTACTTTGTTGTGCTCTAGTTGTGATGCCAACAGATGTGAAACAGCACTTTGGTAAGGCAACAAAGTTTGAGTTTATTCAGTGCCTGATTACAGCACCTTGATTCTATGTATATCACGAGGTTCAGAATGGAATAAAAGAAGGATAAACATATACTACTATATACTTACCCGTTTATTCTGAATAGAGTTTCTCATAATCTTATATATATATATTTAGATATAAAGTTTTCAGGCCATTTCTGGTTTTTTTCCCTTTCTCATGAATGTCAAACCAGTTCCTGTTAAGGATTTTTATCTATATATTTATAGGTATATGTTTGTTTGCTTGCTTATGTTTACTTTGGAGGGTTGCTTTTTAAATGGAAACTGACTGTGCTTTTGTTTAGTTTAGTTTAGTTTTGCTTTGCTTTGTTTTCCCCAGGTGTGTGAGTATATGTACATATTGTGACAATTTTTCAGAATAATGTTATGGGCACCAGGTGATGAATATCTTTTCAGTTTATAGTTAGAGAAAATATTCCTTCAGGAATCCAACAACAATTTAATTAACTGGATTATGTTATTTTAATGTAAGGATAATTTTATAACATTTGTACCTGTATGACATTAGTAATTCTTATCAATATCTTGATTACCTTCAATGATTGTAAATTACTTAATACTTCAGTAAATGCGGTTTTATTCTTGTAACCCATGTTTAATTTTCTATTGAAGCAAAATAGCTTCATCTTCTATATCATATGCAAGTTGAGTTATTGCAATTTTATAGTTCCCAGGTATATTATCAGTATTCAGAATTGTATAAAGGCTTTAACTAAGAAGCATAATGCATGGCTTATCTTGTCAGTATTTTTTTCTGTATTTATATACAAATCTAGTGAGAATGAAATGGTATGTTTGTGCAAAATAAGATATGTTCAATGACAAGATTAGCAGCCATAAGAATATATTAGTTCTGAAGTGAGATTAAAAAAAATAGGAAAATGTTCTGTGATTTTGTATTATGTTTTTTCTCTCTTCATGATAGTCATGTCTACTGTTCACATATCCATTATTTTTACTATGAAATAACTACCTTAAATATTGCTGTTATTTTAGTTATTTTCCCCTTCATTTGGCCACCAATTAACACATCAATATTTGCCTATAGCAACATGTCTACATAGAAGTAATCATGCTAAATAGTTAAAACTCAGCAATTTTACATGAAAATTGTGAAGAGTGGGGGGCAGGTAATGGGAGTTACCCACTACCTGTCCCCCGTCTTGCAGTGTTTGGGTCTCAAATCCATGCTGTCTGATTTCCAGATAACTATCTCAGCATCTTTCATCATAGAACCATCATATCTCCCCATCAGTTATCTACATTAGCCTAAATCCAAGATACACATAGAGGGAAAAAAACAAAGAAAAAGAGAAAAAGTAAAAAAGAAATGTACTGCAATTAGAATAAAGAGACAGTCCCAAAGGTTATTTTTCAAGAGGCAACTGGAATTTCTTGTTTTTCTTTGAAGATGTTTTGTTTCTTATCTAAGAAGATTCTTTGGTTCTGACTGGATGATGGAGAATGGAAAGATTTATATTCCTTGTGGACAGCTGGTTATTTCCATTATTTTAGAGAGTTGTTGAGGCCAATTTGATGTTTGTCTATGTTTCTAGGGTCACTTGAGTAATGCAAATGTGTGTGAGGCTTCTTGCAACTGTTGGAAGGACTGTGCTGTGAAACTGTGCTTTCTGCAGCATATATTCTGCCTTGTCCCTTCACTATTGAACAGAGGTGCAGATTGTTGGGGATGAGTCTGTGTTGTCTGCATCTGAAGTGCAAATTGTTCCTGTAGTCTGCATTTTTTTCTGGAAATCCATTCATACTCCAGTTGCCTTTTGGAAAAGCACCTTTGGGACAACCATGACCTGGATGACTGAGAATCTCCATAAATAAAGTGAAAGATACTGGAAATATAAAATTGGCTCCATATATAAAGCAAATAGTCAATCCAGGGTGTGATCAGTCCATATAGCACTCGGGTCTTAAATTATTGCCTATGAATGCACAATTTATATGAGCTTTTGATGTGGTTGTCAATGTCCTTCTAAACTGCATTCATTTACTAGCCCATATAGTCCTGTACTGGCTGCTATTATGCTTGATAGGACTTTCCATGTTGTGGGAATGCAGGTTATTGTATTGTATTTGGACAGAACATGTCTTGCCTTTTATTTGGATGATATTACTGTGTGTGTGTGTGTGTGTGTGTGTGTGTGTGTGAGAGAGAGAGAGAGAGAGAGAGAGAGAGAGAGAGAGTTGGTGCACACATATATTTGTGAGTTTATAATATGACAATGTCTTCAATCAATCTGATTACAGTATCTGTCAAATTCGATGCCAGAACTTTTATATCTAGGTTTAATAGCTAAGGTTATAAAGGACAACACTACTTGGTACCTCTTAAAATTGTGATGGAATCTGAATTATAACAATTAAGCTCTTAACTAGGCTTTAGTTGGTTCATAAATATGCCTAATTGTCTGACCACCCCAAAATATAAATTTAATTAATATTGGTTTTAAAAATGGTAGTTCCAGAAAATGACACATTATATATATCTAAGGTATACATAGCTAACAATGGTTCATTAAATCTACTGTTTTGTATAATATGTAATAATTTCCGGAAAGGGTAGATATATAATGGTTTGGAATAAAACCAGATTGACCCATATGAAAAATTTCATCTATAATCACTTTAACTACAGTTTACTGTACATTTTATAATCAGAATGGAATGGAATGGAATGGAATCAGTGGTGGGTTTCTTCCGGTTAACCCCAGTTTGGGTGAACTACTAGTGGTGGTAGCAGGAGACTCCAGCCACCTTCCCGGACATCATCACAGATGCTCTGCACATGTGCAGAAGTGCAATGCGTACATGCTCCTGGCTCCAAACAGGTAGAGAAGGTAAGAGGAACCCACTATTAAATGGAATGAAACAGAACGGAACAGAAAGGAATGGAATGGAATGAAAAGGAATTGAATGGAATGAAATGGAATAGAATAATAAACAACAAGTGATATCTGTAGTCATAAGATACCAATAGAAGTAGGTAATACTATAGGAAAGGTGAGAAGGACAATAGTAACTCAGTACTATTACATGGTTCCTTAGGAATAAGACAGTGCTGTGGGAATTATGTGTTTTTCTGTCATTGATTTTTTGCTGCAGTGTAGCTATACTGATACTTTAGAAGAAGAGTATCATTTCACCATCCCGTTTAATCTCCTCCAGTTCATGATTCCTATAATTTTACCTTTTATATTTGAATTTACAAATCTTTTCCAAATTTCTCTGTCTTCTTTGTAATCCCAGAAGAGTGAACCCAATAAGCATATTCAATATATTTATCCATTGCATCAAAATCAAAACTCAGCCCATTAATTTTATTGTCAAATTGTTGTCCCAGTTTGCTATGACAGTTCTTTGATCATTATTTCTATTGCTACATCAATACTGTAAATCTGCCAACTCAATCTTTATACCAGAAATGCTGTTTGGAACCTTACCTATCTCTAAAGTATAGTTTGTAGCCATGTCATAAGCATTGCTGGCATGCTGAGCTGTATCTGCTATTTTCCGTGATAGTTCCTTAAATTGTTTATTCATTTGCCAAGCTGTAGCTGCCAAGTCTTTAGTTATTCCCACAGCATGTTTATCTCAATCTGTCTTCAATTCTTTTTTTAAGTTGTTTTATTAATTGTACATTTATTTATTTATTTATTTATTTATTTATTAAATGTATGTAGTGGCTCATCTCACAAAAATGACTGGGTGGCATACAATAGTCAATAAAAACATTTGTAAAAGCATACATTTAAGAGTAGAAAAATGCATTAAAGCATTAAAATTGAATGATTAAAATCAAACATGTATGCAAATGCCAAGCAGAAAGAAAATGAGTATATCCATCTCAATAGTAGAGTCATATAAATGGGTCTAGGAAAATTTGCTGCATCCAACTTCTTGTTGCCAGGTCAACCCAGCCAGGTCAACCCAGCCAGCTTGCCCTGGCCAACTCTCCCTGAGTCACTCTCCATGGGACAACTCTCCAAAGGCAATTCATGGTATGAAGAGCACCCACCCAATGGTATCTACCACTACCACCACATGCCTTCTCTCTACATAGCCTACTGTTCCTACTATAGCAGGCTAAAAGTGAGCTCTTCCTACTTCTCTATTTCCACCTCTCTCTGTCTCTCTCCTTCCTTCATCCAGCTTTACCCCCACTGATACTACTTGAGATAACTGCACTGGACAAGGAGGAGGTTCCGTTTGCCTCTGGATTTTGGCTTGGGGACATATTAATTCAGTTATCTCACCTGAGTTGTCCCATGGGGCAAGTTACCTGGGCATATTGCCATATGGAGAATTGCTCAGAGTGAGGAAGTTGGCTGGGGTAAACCAGCTGTAGTTACCTGGCTACAGCAAGCTGGCCACAGCAAACCAGTGGTCATGAACTGTCCTATTCTGCATTTAAGGTATATGTGTATAAGTATTTTGTGTAATGATTGCAAACCACCTAGAGTTACCTTTGATTAGATGGATGGTATATCCCTTTAATAAATAAAAAGGAAAAAAAGAAAGGAGACCAAACTCTATACCATCCCTCATAGCAGGGGCTAATGGTGGGACACCCCCCCCCAATGTCACTGACTAATATTGATTCCTAAGAAAGAATACAAACTATACAATGTGATGTTTTCTACACCCAGATTTATAGTTGAATGGTATTGAAAGCCACTGAAAGGTCAAGTTGGGCCAGGAGGATTCAGTACCCGCCATCCTGCTCACGTCACAGATTATTCAAACGGACATTCAATTGTTTCCATATCATACCCAGGTCTGCAAAATTATTCAGAAACTCTGTTTATTAAAAGTCATCTGGAGTGATTATGAAACCACTTTATCCACCACCTTGAGATTTGAGATAGGCAAAAACTGACTGGTATACTTTGGTCTAATGATGGCGTATAGTGAAGGGAACAAACCAAGACCTGTTTAAGAGGTAAAGGAACAACCAATTTTCAATGTAGAATTAACCACTGTCAAAACTCACTCACATGAAACCTCCAGATCACTTTCAGGAAGCACATGGATATTAAAAGAAGATAGCTGACCTGCAGCCCTAAAAACACTGTCTATGTCATCAGATACAACTGGCTTAAACCATTCCAGATGACCAAGCAAGACTCAGCAAAATTAACTCCATGCATTATAATTAGAATTTAAGGGTTGTAAATATTTTAAGAATTTTTAGGGATTTTAATAGTATTAATTGTAATGATTTTAGAGCCATATAAATCGTTTAATATATGTTTTAATTTTTCTATTTTATGTTTTATGACTGTGATTATGGCTGTACACCACCCTGAGTCCACAAGGAGAGGGGCGGTATAGAAGTTTAATAAAATAAATAAAATAAATAAATGCATCTCTACCTACCTTTCTTTGCAGTGGAACTGGCATCCAGCCAGGATCAAATTCAAACAATTCTGTCCAACAGATGCTCATCAAATTCATCCACACACTGCTAGAAAAGGGCACTTGGGCCTCTTGGGCCACCTGAAACATATCTGAGGGGTAAGGTATGCAGATGCAATAAAAGCAAAGAAGTACTGCCACATCACAGCCCTTGCCACCACAAGGTAGGTTATAATAGCAGATTTAACTTATTTTTGGACAAGTTTCTCCCATTTGAACACCAGTGATGCTCTATAGCAGTGATCACCAACCACTCTGGCATCAGGGATTGGTTTTGAAACAATTTTTCCCATGAACTGATGGGAGATGGTTTCCCTACAATCTAGATTCCACAGATGCACAGATGAATGTTCTTGACTTGGTTCCTAATAGGACATGCACCAGTACCTGAAGATCTGGGACCCCTATTCTAGATGTCTACTTACCAGTTGTTTTTATCAAATGCCTCTATATCAGATCTAGCAGGGGAGATGCCTTGATCATATTTGCATGATCCTGTGACAGTGTGATGTCACCAAACTGGTTCTCTACAACTGGGAGATGGGCCTTCCCACAAGCCCTGGCAAATTTTTCTGCTTTATTTTGCCATTTTTCACCAGTTGAATTGGCTGATTGCCACATCTGGCCATTCCTAAATCATTCTGAGCATTGGAATGGAGGTTTTGCAATATCCTTCCCTTGCCATGCTTACCAAACCACACTCACAGAACCCATCATGTTGGAGTGTGGCCAGCCATTACTTTGTTATAAAGGTAAAAGTTTCCCTCACACATATGTGCTAGTCGTTTCCAACTCTAGGGGGCAGTGCTCATCTCTGTTTCAAAGCTGAAGAGCCAGCACTGTCCGAAGATGTCTCTGTGGTCATGTGGCCGGCATGACTAAATGTCAAAGGCGAATGGAATGCTGTTACTTTCCCACCAAAGGTGGTCCCTATTTTTTCTACTTGCATTTTTACATGCTTTCAAAAGTGGTAGGTTGGCAGAAGCTGGGACAAATAACGGGAGCTCACCCCATTACGCAGCACTAGGCATTTGAACCGCTGAACTGCCGACCTTCTGATCTTACCTGCTGAGCCACCGGGTCCCTCAGTTAATAGAAGTGATCATTTAATCTTGATTTCACATTATAACAGCTGCAGAACATGAGAAGATATTGTAAGGCCGTAATTCATGCTAAAGGTTACCCAACTGACCTGATAATTTTTGTATATCTTGTTTTTTCTATGGTGATAATGTTTGTATATCTTGTTTTTTTTTCTATATGTTTCACTTTTCTTCTTTATACTGTAACTGCTATTATAATAGCAAATCCTTTTTAAAAGTTATTGCATTACATTCTTGATTAAATTGCCTTTCCATTGATATATAATTTTATGGTACTACTCCAACAAAAAAGTGCTAGTTTTAGAAAATACACTTTTCCCAAAAGGTTTCCACAATTTTGGCCACTACTATAGTTTAATGGGTGAAATCTGATGTTTTATGAGTGAACATCTGTTTGATTAAATCACAACTCTATATCTCTTTGAATATCACCTACCTTGAACCCCACTTCAAGTGGATTTGGAAACTTTTCACCAAAGTTTTGACAGCACCCAGGGGACAGTCTGTTCATGGAATATGTTCCATCCAATTCTAGGTAGAAAAAATCCAAGCATATTTTTATATGTCCCCACTAAACATTAAGAAATAAAATTAATTTAAAATAAAAAATATTTTTGATATTATTTCAAGGGTGGAGTGTAGGGGGTTTGTCCTTATTAATTGTAACTAGCCACATGCTGGGTATGAATGACCTGTTTTTCAAGGATAAGGAAATCTTATTCTTGAAACATTTTGATAATTCTCCTAGTCCCAGAAATATTAAGAGATATGGTCTCCCCAATTTCTCTGCTGCCTTTATTAAAATAAAATCAAGAAAGGAAGTTTTTATAATACTAATCACTGGGATTCATGAAAACTTTGTATATACAGTATGAATCTTATTTTTGTTTTGGTCTTTTATTTGGATACAATAGCAATATCAGTTATACTTATATACTGCTTCATAGTGCTTTATGGCACACTCTTTTTTTCCTATTCTATTCTATCATTTCTTATTAACTTCTCCATTACAGTTTAATATCATTACTTCAGCATATATTCATTTTTCTTATATACTCTTTTTATATTCACTCATATTTACATCTCGTTTTTTAATTTTTTGAATCTTTCTTTTTGACAAATCTTTCAAGATATAATTTTATGTTTGTTTTAAATGATCTGCATCTT
>JANHFP010401755.1:0-11611 GCA_032468135.1 Calamaria suluensis
AAAGCATGTAAAAATGCAAGTAGAAAAAATAGGGACCACCTTTGGTGGGAAGGTAACAGTGTTCTGTGCACCTTTGGGGTTCATTCATGCTGGCCACATGACCACTGAGACATCTTTGTATGTCATTTCGGCTTTGAAATGGAGATGAGCACCACCCCTTAGAGTCGGAAACAACTAGCACATATGTGCGAGGGAAACCTTTACCTTTATATACTATACTACTACACTTGTATGTTCTTTTTTATCTTCAGTTGTGAGATGTAAATTGATACGCTTCAAAAATTTTAGGCTCAGTGTCTTCCAAATAGAGGTCTGAATCTATGTACTGTAAGTATGGAAAGATGAAGATCAAGCCATCCAGCATCAAGGACTATGGATCACATCAAAGTTTCCTTCCATATAATAATGTGTCCCTTAAGTGAGGCATTTTACTTCTCTTCATGTGAGAGACTAGATGCTTTAGAAAGAATAGAATAAAGATGTATAAGAGGGGACACTACTGTGGTGGAAAACAAACCTGCTCCAGCTTCAAATCTTTAAGTTTTTAAGGTTGACTGGGGAGTTTAGCCCACTACTTAGCTCTAAGCACATAGAGTTGTTTTGTTCTGGTGTGTTAACAATGGTTGTGTGATGACCCCAATCAAAGTCATTACATGACAAACAAAAATAAACAAGAAGAGAAAACAGTCTTTAATAATCCAAATTTAAAATTTCTCCTTTCGGGGTTAAAAATGGGTTAACAAGACTGGGATGCCTGCCAAGATGCATGCTGGCCTCAGTCCAGGATTCATTAGGGAGATAAGCAAAGCCAGGAGTTCTGAAGAGTCTCACCATCAGAGTTTGTCAGAGTTCTGTAGACACACACAAACACACACACAAACTGATGATTCACAAATTTGACACCAGCAAAGGCAATCAGCCCCGATTAGCTCTTAAATAGGTCGCCTTCTTACTTTCGAGTAACCCTTGCATTCCTGAGCCCACTTTTCCCTGCATCTCTCCCTGGCATCCACTGGGGGTGCTGTGCTTTCATCAGAGCTCTCACTCCCAGCCTCCCCCCCAGCTGCCTTGAGTCTGTTGGAGCCGGCTCATCTTCAGAGGCTAATTGCTCTGTGACGATCTCTGCCAGTTGTTCCATCTCCTCCTCTGAGTCGGATGCTGGCAGAGGCATGACAGGTTGTGCTATTTATTTACATAGTATACATGCTATATTTCAGCTACATTGTTCTGTTTTCTGTGTGCCCACACTCTTAACAAAAAGCTGAAAATAGTCTTTGAAAAGACTTTTTTTTTAAAAAAATTTTTTTATTGAGTATAAAAAGTACATAAAAAACAGTGAAAAACACACAAGGACAAAACTACAAAAACAACAGACATGTTATTGTAGATCGGTAAATCTGTTGAAAAGACTATTTTCAATGAGCATTTGGGACTATGGAATGAGGAATGATTGCACTATTATTATTGTTATTATAATGGGGATGTAACAATAAATAGCAACAGTACTCCTAGTTCTATTTCTGCTTCTTTCTGCACTTCACCAGAAGCTAATTCAACTGAGGCAACATACTAAATTCTTGTAATTATTAATATTGTCTTTCCCTCCTTGGAAAATAGGACAATCTCATCAGAGATGAAGAAAATCAAACTTTTTTTAAAAAAGAAAAGTTATTATTTACTTTTATTAAAATGTAAATAATACAAGCTAAAGAGTTGTTCAGGTTATGATAAAATATCTGTTTCATACAACAGTAAACACAATATCCCCCTGACAGACCAGATAAAGGTATTGGTGTGCTACAAACAACATGATTTTGCAAAAAGGGAGTACTTACTATTGATGTTTCAAATCAATACTGTCAATTAACAAAAAAACAATCAAACTGCTAAACAAATGTATTGAAAAAGTTGTATGGATGACTTTGGGCAAGGCTCTCCTTCTTTCACTTCCCTACCCTACTCTCTATATTCTTCTTGTGGGGAAAATAGGAGATGGTGGCATTGATTTGTATGCTCCCTTGACTTGACCCAAAATAAAGGAGGGATAAAAATAATTAATACATAGACTAGTTATTCCAAGCTATATGATAGTGAAGTTTGCAAACTAAAGCATTGAATTATACTCACACTGAAGAAACAAACAAAGGAATAGATGCATAGAAACTGAAATAGATAGAAACTGAATGAAAAAAAATTAAAATATTTTTTTTGTATCTACCTGTACTTTTGGGACATTGTGGCTCAGCGGGTTAGACAGCTGAGCTTGTTGATCAGAAAATCAGTGGTTCAAATCCCTAGTGCCTACAGTACACCCCTAGTGTAATGGGGTGAGTTCCCATTACTTGTCCCAGGTTCTGCCAACCTAGCAATTTCAAAATCGTGTAAAAATGCAAGTAGAAAAAATAGGGACCACCTTTGGTGGGAAGGTAAAAGTGTTCCGTGTGCCTTTGACGTTGAGTCATGCCAGCTACATGACCATGGAGACATCTTCGGACAGCGCTGGCTCTTCAGCTTTGAAATGGAGATGAGCACCTCCCCCTAGAGTCGGAAACGGCTAGCACATATGTGCGAGGGAAACCTTAACTTTATACCAGAGACCTTCCAGCAATCTTCCACACTCGCACAAAACCATCCTCTCTCTCCTCCCCCTCCCCCCCTGCCCGTCTGGCCTGCCAAACTGAAAAGATTGCGGACTGCTGGGTTATCAGGTTTTGGGACTTGGTTGGGTAAGTTTATTATTTAATATATTGTGTAAGTCTAGAATTAACCCATTAAGTTCAGCAATCAAACTAAAGAAGTTACAAGAATGTGATTGAAGGATGTTGTGACTTGGATCGAAAGAGCCCTATTGGACTATGATACCATTGGGATCCGTTTGCTCTCTAAAGCAACTTACCTCTCGGGGTTCCTGCGCAAAATAAATTTGAAAGGGAGGCCCAAGTAGACCGCTCCTATTTTACGGGGAGGAAAATGGAATACGCAGTAATAAAAACGGAGTGTTTCGAAGGGCAGATCACTCTGGTACCCCAAACTAACCATGAGGTTATAGATACCATCAGTGTTATCCTGCTCATCTTCATCGTCCTCATCTGCAGTAAGAAAAAAAAAATGAGTAAGAATTAGAAAGAAAGGAAAAACACCTGTTTTTTTTGTGCCATGAGTTTATGAAGTGGTTGTTTTGCTTCCCCAATGTACTGATCTGCACATGCACTCCACTTGTACCGCATGTAGCTCAGTTTGTGCCTGGGTGTTTTACCCTCAACAACTGGCTAAAAGGATGCAAATGACCATCTGTCTGCAAGGAGTACAAATCCTTCCATTCCCCACCATCCAGCCAGAGCTGAAGAAGCTTCTTGGATGGGAAGTGAAACGTCTTCAAAGAAAACTAAGAAAGTTCAGTTGCCTCGGGGTGAAAAAAGCACTTTTGGGACAACCATGATCTAGATGAGTGAGAATCCCCACTGACATCAAGGGACATAAAGGTAGTCCTTGACTTATGTCCACAATTGCGACCAGAGGTTACCTTGCTAAGCAAGGGAGTTGCATCCAGTTTTATGATCTTTTTTGGCCCCGGTTGTTACATGAATCACTACAGTTGTTGTTAAGTGAATCATACACATGTTAAACAAATCCAACTTTCCCCATTGACTTTACTTGTCCAAAACAGCTGAGAAGATGGCAAATGGCAATCACATGCTCTGGGACAGGGGTCTCCAACCTTGGCAACTTTTAAGACTTGTGGACTTCAGCCCCCAGAATGGCTGAGGGATTCTGGGAGTTGAAGTCCACAAGTCTTAAAAGTTGCCAAGGTTGGAGACCCCTGACCTAGATTGTGGGAGGTCCACAAGTCTTAAAGTTGCCAAGGTTGGAGACCTCTGCTCTGGGACACTGCAACTGTTGTAAATGCCTGCCAGTTGCCAAGTGCTCAAATGCTGACCATGTGACCATGGGGGGTGTTGTGACAGGCCTAAGAGCAAGGAATTGGTTGTAAGTCACTTTCTTCAGTGGCACTCTAACTTTGAATGGCCACTAAACAAATGCTTATAAATCAAGGACTTAAGAGTTATGTCCTAGAGGTCCCAGAGAGTCCTAGCGAAGATCAACCCTGACTGTTCTTTGGAAGTCCAGAGATCCTGAAGATGAAACTCAAATCCTTTGGGAAGGACTCCCTGGAGAAGAGCCTGATGCTGGGGAAGGTTGAGGGCAAAAAAAGAAGGGGAGGACAGAGAACGAGGTGGCTGGAGGGAGTCACTGAAGCAGTGGGAGTGAGCTTTGGTGGACTCCAGAAGATGGTGGAGGACAGGAAGGCCTGGAGGAATGTTGCCCATGGGGTCACGGTGGGAGAGACATGACTTTGCAACTAACAACAAGAAAGAGCTATGTTGGCACAGTGGTTAGAATGCATTATTGCACGTTAATTCTGCCCAAAGCCTGGAATTTGATTCTTACAGTGCTGAAAGCTGTCTCGTCCTTCCGTCCTTCCAAGGTGGGTAAAATGACCCAGATTGTTGGGGGGGGGGGGCATAGGCTGACGCTTAGAGACGCTAAGTGCTATTGATAAGGACTATGTTCCCCTCTTAAAAAAAAGAAGAAGAAGCAGTTGTACATGCAAGTCTACAGAAAGAATAAGCTCAAACGGTGGCTAAAGCAAAAGAAAAAAGCAGAGAGATCCCCCAGCGGGTGGGTGTGCGTGCATGCGTGGGTGCTTGAGTCTCACAATCATCAGTTGCATCACTGTCATCACCCTCTTCATCGGCATCGCCATCAGGAAAACGTTCCCGCTTAGTGACAGCTTTCGACACCTTCAGGAACTTCCTCTCCACCCAGCCTCTGACAAGAAGTTGCCTTCGGATGATGGGGTACGGACCGTGGACCATGAAGATCTTCCTTTGCTAGGAGTTGGCAGGACAATTAGAGGATTAGCTACTTCGCACTGCAGGAGGGAGACCTGGAGTGGAGCCTAGGGGCGACGTTCCAAAGCAAAGGAAAGGTTTCAGTGGCAGAATAGCAGACTTGGAAGGGAGGCCTTCTAGTCCAAGCACCTGCTCAGGCAGGAAACCCTACACCAGAGGTTCCCAAACCCCCTGGGCCATAGTCCACTACTGGGCCACGGCACATTCGCCACTGGGCTGCGCAGGTGGCACGCCGGCAATACATATGCAGCTTGACTTAATTATTTATTTTTATTTGTTTGTTTGTCGATTACATATTGGATAATATATATATATATATATATATAATTATACGCACGAATTGAGTACATAAAATGAATACAATGAAAGGGAACATTAGGACAGGAACGGAGGCATGGCTGGTGGTCTTATGCACGGCCCTTACAGGTCTCTTAGGAATGGGGTGAGGTCAATAGTAGACAGTCTTAGGTTAAAGATTTGGGGGGTTTTGGGGAATGAGACCACAGAGTCAGGTAGTGCATTCCAGGCATTGACCGCTCTGTTGCTGAAGTCATACTTTCTGCAATCGAGTTCACTTTAAGTTTGTATCTATTGTGTGTGCTCTTGTGTTGTTGTGGTTGAAGCTGAAGTAGTTCTTGACAGGTAGGACATTGTAGCAGATGATTTTATGAGCTATGCTTAGGCCGTACCGAAGGCAGCATAGTTCTAAATTTTCTAAGCCCAGAATTTCAAGTCTAGTGGCATAAGGTGTTTTGTTGCAAGAAGAGGAGTGGAGGACTCTCCTTATGAGTGGTGGGCCTGACTCCCCTCTTTCCCTCTCCCACTAGGCTGCTAAGCCGGAAAAGTTGGGGATGGCTGCCCAATACCAGATCAGAAATATGGTCGTCCAATCTCTTCTTCAAAACCTCCAGGGAGGCAGCACCTACAACTTCTGGAGGGAAGCCTCCAGATTGATTGTTCTAGCTTTCTCCTTAGTTCTAAGTTGCGTCTCTCCTTGATCTGTTTCCACCCATTGCTTCTTGTCCTGCCCTCTGGTGCTTTGGTGAATAGCCTGACTTCTTCTTCTTTGTGGCAGCCCCTGAGATGTTGGAACACGGCTATCATGTCTCTTTTCATCAGACTAGACCTACCCAGTTCCTGCAACCGTTCTTCATATGTTTTTGCCTCCAGTCCCCCAATCATCTTTGTTGCTCTTCTCAGCACACTGAGGTTGATCTAGGGAAGGGGACTTAAGGAGCAGTGGTGGAATGTAAAATTTGATGCTACCAGTTCTGTGGGCGTGGCCTGGTGGTGGGCAGGTCATGTGAGTGGGTGGGCGTGGCCAACTTTTATTATTGTTTTTACTTCTTTAAAGCATTTTTTTAGTACCTATTCGCAGGAACTGGTAGTAAAAATTGCTTTTAAAAGGTAAAAAAAGCCTCCGACGATTGCACAGAAGGGGCAGGGGCAGGGATTTTTGCTACTGTTTCTCCAAACCACCCGCCACCATCGCTACCAGATCGGCCAAACCGGTCCGAACCGGGAACATTTCACCCCTACTAAGGAGGCAAAGCCAGTCGATATCATTACCTTGATGGCTTTCTCTGCATGCAGTTTGGCTTGCTTGAGGCGATCTGGATTGGAAGAAAAGGTGACATTGATGCTGTGTTGTGTGCACCCATCTATCAATGAAGCTGTATATCCTGGGATGGAAAAAAAAGAAAAAAAAGAAAAGAAACCAAATTTACTTTCTTAGCTTTATCACTCCCAAACTCATTTCATGCCATGGGACTAGTATTGACACTGGAGCTGTTGACTGTTTTGACTAGTATTGACTAGCTGTTGACTAGTATTGACACTGGAGCTGTTGACTCCAGTTTTGACACTGGAGCTGTTGACTGTTAAGTGCCTTATATCATTTGTCTCCAACCTTGGGAACTTTAAGACTTGTGGACTTCAACTCCCAGTTCCCAAGGTTGGAGACCCCTGCCTTATACAGTTCCATGTTGTCCCAAGCATTGTTCATCACTTATGTACAGCAAAACCACAGGAGAAGAAGGCATGTGGAATTTGGGATGATATCAGTAGGCTGCTGACATCCAATTAAGGAAGTTACTAACCAATGAAGAAAGCAATCAGAACCCTATGAACCGCATAACGAGATGGATCAAAACAAGGACAAAGTAATGTAAAAGCCTTTCAGTTTCACAGGATGCTCCATTATAGATTTTTAAAGATGGGATTGGTTTTTAAAGAAGAGGGAAGGGTGCCACAGTTGGCACGCGGAGCCATATCTGTGGGCACCCAAGCTTTCACCTGGTTCAGCTCCAGTGCACATTATAATCGTGAGCTGGTTGCCAAACACCTGAATTACAATCGTGGGACTACAGGTAGTCCTCAACTTACAACCACAGTTGAGCCCCACAGTTTACGTTGCAAAGTGAGAAATTTGTAAAGTGACTTTTGCTCCATTTTCTTGCCACATTTGTGAAGTGATTTACTGCAGTTAACGGGGTTGTTAAGTGAATCTGGTTTCCCCATTAACTTTGCTTGCCAGAAGGTTGCAAGAGGTGATGATATGACCCCAGGGCACTGCAACCGTCATAAATGTGAGCCAGTTGTCAAGCACCAAAATGTAAATCATGTGACCTCGGAGGTACTGCAATGGTCATAAGTATGAAAAGTAGTCATAAGCCACTTTTCTCCAGTGGTGTTGTAACTTCGAACAGTCACTAAGGGAACTGTTATAAGTCAAGGGCTACCTGTGCAGGGATTCTGCAATGGCCTCAATTATGAGGACCCATCATAAGTCACCTTACTCAGTGCTGTTTACCTTTGAATTATGGGTTAACCAAGGACTATCTGTATTGTAATCTGCCTAACCATCTTGTTTTCTCTCTACCTCATTCTGATTTAAATTCTGCATCACTTGCGCCAGGAGTGTGAAACTCAAGGCCTGAGGGCCAGATCCAGACCATGAGTCTCTTAGACCTGCCCCCCACCCCAGTGGGGGGAAACAGCAAAGGACTAGCTCGTGCAATGCCTCTGCCAGCGAAAATGGCGCTTGGGAGGAAAAACGGAGCACGGGAGCCTGTTTTTGCTGACAGAAGGCTCAGGTCACCACAGGCGCCCCGACACGAGTGACCCTGAGCTGGCCACGCCTACCCGCCACGCCCTCCCTGTTAGTGCTGTGGTACTATGTATTGTGGTTACAATATGGCTTACTAATGTGTTGGTTGTTCATAAGTATTTGCAGGATTACTGTAACTAGGTATCACAGGTAATTACAGGGTTGGTGATGGCAGGCTGTCAGGATAGCATATAAAAGCATAGAGAGCCTGGTCACTCTCTCTCTCTTACGAACACCCTTACAAGAAAGCTCTCTCTCTCTCTGACGTGCATTTCACTACAAACTGCTGTATTACCGCCTTCCTATATATCTGTATCTTACTGAGTTGATGGTAAGGAGATTGTACGACTTAATGTGTATGACCCGGAATGTTATTTTTGACTTATTGCCTATTGTAAACATATAAACTATATATATTCGTACCGCAATGTGTTAACCAACTTCATGTATGCGGATATTCTCTGCACTATTTCTGTAAGCACAATCCTTGTAACGGGGGATTGAATGCTATGACTCTACACTCCCCAAGGTTAGACACACCTCTGATGTGGCCCTCAATGAAATCGGGTTTTGACGCCTCTGATGTAGCCCATTCTACCCATTTGAAACAAACTACAGTTCTCCAAAGCTTACGCTTTTTAAACAAAGTTTGAGTGTCTAAAAAGAAGGCACCAAAAACCTCGGCTGATGATATATTTACCCCCAAGATCAAAAGCAACCTGCTTTTGGCAAACCATTGGCTGTGAAATGAAAGGGCCTTTACTCACCATCTGCTAGAAAAAATAGAATGCAGACCTAGGTGAGTCATGGATTGAATTCAGCCGAATTCTCCTGGTGTTCTAAATCAGAATTCCTAAGAGGTCTGTAAGGGGCCTGCATAAGAGCACCAGCGTGCCTACCGTTCCTGTCCTAATGTTTTTCTTTATTTGTATTCAATTTTATATCCAATTTATACTTATATATGTATTACCTAATATGTAATTGACAAATAAATTAAAATAAATTTAAAATAAAATAAAAGGAGATGGAGAGGATGAACTTTAATTAAACCCAGCTTAGAGAGTCTGACTTGCCGTATAAGCTGAATGTGTCTTGCATATTTTTCTTGTCAGCATAAACCATGGCGGCAAATCCTTTGCAGTGTTTGAAATAGCTTGAAAGAGGGAGCTGGCGCTTTGCTGTATGGCTTCAAAAAAAAATGCTGCTTGGCTTTTTCAAGTGCATTGCTGTGAGGTTTGTTTTCTCCCCCCCTCCATCTCTTTTTAAAGAGGAAATATGATACTGCATAACTTTGTATTCTTTAATAGTGTCTGTTTTAAGATGACAAAGCAGAAAAAGACATCGGGGGGTGGGTGGGGGATATGTAATACCTTCTACTGAATTGCATATGTAATACCTTGTAAGTGGTAGCTTGCTGTACAAATTTGACATATTTTTTGACATGAAAAGCTGCTGGTTTTAAATTCAGAGGTGTCCATAGGGGGGAATAAGAAGAACAAGATGGTAGCTCTGTGGCAGGGGTGGTTCTGACAGGTTCTGGAGAACCAGTAGTGGAAGTTTTGAGTAGTTTGGCAAATACCACCTCTGGCTGGCCACAGAGTGGGGTAGGAATGGAGATTTTGCAACAGTCTTACACTGCCACGCCCACTAAACCAAGCCCACAGAACCAGTAGTAAATTTTTTTGGATTTCACCACTGCTGTGTGGGCACATGGACCAAGCCCACCCACACAATTTTCTGATACTATAAAGGTTTCCCTCGCACATATGTTCTAGTTGTTTCCGACTCTAGGGGGTGGTGCTCATCTGCGTTTCAAAGCTGACGAGCCAGCACTGTCCGAAGATGTCTCCGTGGTCATGTGGCTGGCATGACTCAACACCAAAGGCGCATGGAACGTTGTTACCTTCCCACCAAAGGTGGTCCCTATTTTTTCTACTTGCATTTTTACGTGCTTTCGAAACTGCTAGGTTGGCAGAAGCTGGGACAAGTAACAGGAGCTCACCCTATTATGCAACACTAGGGATTTGAACTGCTGAACTGCCAACCTTCAGATCGACGAGCTCAATTGTCTTACCCGCTGAGCCACCATGTCTAATCAGTCTAAGTGAAATTAAATCAAGGTTAGTTCTTCCTTATCCAGATCCACTAAAAGGAAATAAAGAATTTAAACTGAAGAATGAGGATTTACTCAAATTGTTTGGAAATAATACTTATTGTAAGCTTTCCTTTTCAGCATTCCCGCTGAATATTCTATAGTTGGGTTTGATTACTGGATTATTTGTCCCTATATCTTGATAGCATTTTTTTTTATACGCCTGATTCATTTATACATTTTTTTTTAAAAAAAATCTACATTCTTTAAAGAAGTCAAAGGAAAAAAAACCAATTACGGCAATGTAGGCCAGTTATTGCTAACCAATGTTATTGAATAAAGCAATGCAATTAACAATCCTGTCTTTGAGATTTTATCTGCCTTGCCGTTATCAGTTCTTGGGTTCTGCTCACTACCTAAGATGATTTAATTATCCTGTTGCTAAAACTCATTAAATTTCTTAATTAAAGGTTACAAAAATTCTCAGGCCAATTAAACAAGGACTAATGAGCGCCCTTGTTCTTCTGCTTTATTTTCCAACTCCGATATAGTTTGATGATGTTCGTTTGAAGCTGGAGAGAAGATGATATTTAATTTTTTTTTCATAAATAAAAACACAGCTCTCCAATTTGCAAATGCACACAGGTCAAAACCAGAGGTGGGTTTCAGCAGGTTCTGACCGGTTCTGGAGAACCGGTAACATAAATTTTGAGTAGTTCATTCCATTACATTAGTGTTTTAATACCATTACAATTGCAGTAACTGTAATGGTATTAAACGACTGGTGAATAACTCTCCCTGTTTTCCTATTCTACATTTTAAACATGATTATAAGCTTAAGGGATCGTCAGAAAAATTGCTTTTTCAGTGACGCAGCTGAGCTGAGTGTGCAACTGAAACAACCGTGTCATTGTCACAGTCCATTTTGTGAAGGCCCCAATTCCATCAGATAGACCAGAGGTGGGTTACAGCAGGTTCTGACCAGTTCTGTAGAATCGGCAGTGGAAATTTTGAGTAGTTCGGAGAACCTGAGGTAAAAATTCTGACTGGCCCCGCCCACACCCATTCTCTGCCTCCCAAGTCCCAGCTGATTGGGAGGGAATGGGGATTTTACAGTAACTTTCCCCTGGAGTGGGGAGGGAATGGAGATTTTGTAGTATCTTTCTCCCGCCCACCAAGCCACGCCCACAGAACTGGTAGTAAAAAAAAATTGAAACCCACAACTACTCACAACGTTTCCATCAGATATTTCATAATATTTTAAACTCAGTTGCCTATCTGAGTAACTTGAGCAAAGAAGCAAACCTCTGGCAGATCAAAATATTTCACAATGTCATGCCTAGTGCCGTGCCTCAGCCTCAGTCAGCCTCAGTCTCAGAGGGGTTAACAGCCTCAGGTGAGGTTGAGGTCACTGACCAATTAACTTCCCCAGCTGTGAGTGATGACGAGAAGGAGGAAGAGCCCGTTCCTCTCGCAGACGTTAGAGAGCGACGACGG
>JANHFP010403682.1:0-11602 GCA_032468135.1 Calamaria suluensis
ATAATAATAATAATAATAATAATAATAATAATAATAATAATAATAATAATAATAATAATAATAATAATAATAATTGGTCTTTTTCCCTGGATGCTAGGTAAATGGTCTGAAAGTAGAGGAAGTTGAAAGACTCCCATAATCGTAATTAGAATGCTTCCTAATAAAGAATGGTCTTGGTTCAGTGGTGATGAATTTCCAGACTAATAGGCTGCATTCTAATTATTTGGTATCACTAGCAACTGTGATCAGCAACTTCAGAGATGAAATTGGTCTGCTCTGTGATACAATTTTGGGAAGCTCACAGACTACTGAGCAGGAATTTATTTGAGTCCTTGTATTTGTAACTGAACTAATTTTTAATTGGACCATGCCATTGAAATTCTGGAAAGCTAACTTCTGATTGATTCTTCATCCGGATGAAATTATAATTGGTCTAATTTGAAGAAGTTCCAGAGGAGAATTTTTGATTGGTCTTTCTTTTAAATACACTGTTTATTATTTTTCAGTTGAGATTGCTGAAGATTGTAAGTGTTAATTGAGGGCTATTTAATTTTGGTGTGATGTAAAGCTGGAAATCAGGCTTTGTTAACTTTCAGACTCTCTTCTTGTAAAGGTTACAGTGTTTATAAATCTCAATAGTTTCTCTATGGAACTGTGTGCATGATAATTTGACATGATTTCTAGTACTCGTGTCTTTAAACTGAATTTTGTGCCAATTATGTAGCAGTAAGTGTTCAACTTCTGTGGATTTTTCAAATTTTTCTAGTCAACAATATTTTTCATGTTCTTTTAGATGAATTAATACTATGTTTTATAGTTCCATTATATATCTGTCCAAGCTACTAAGTATGCAATATATTCCTGATGATAGAAGTGGACTTCTGCCAGCATGGGTGACTGAATCCTTTCTTGGATGTTTGTTGTTCATTTGTAAGGAAAGTTGTATTTCTTAAGTTCTTCTAAATTTTTCTTTCGATGGTTTATTAAGCCCACTATAGCAGTATTTCCACTTATTTATGGTGTGTACAAGTCCTTATTACCCTCATTATATCACTTGTAAGAATCTAGATCAGGGGCCTCCAACCGTGGCAACTTGTAGACTTTTGGACTTCACCTCCCAGAATTCCTCAGCTGGCAAAGCTGAATTGAAGTCTACAAGTCTTCAAGTTGCCAAGGTTGGAGTCCCCTGATCTAGACTTTACACTGGAGATCTCATTAAAGCTGGCAGTCCTAGCCAGACTTTGCTTGAAGTCCATGGTAAGTGCACCTGAAATCCATCATCCTTGTTGCTAGTCAACTAACTGTTTTGTTTTTAAGTATTTATAAATTGTTTCTTCTTTCCTGAGATACAAATTCACTTGATCCTCACTCAGAGATGATAATGAATTGAATTTGACATCAGTGGATTTATAGACTTCAATCATTTTGCTTAGTATCTGGCAATAATCCTACACAGACTTCTGATAATTTCTCATTACTGAATTGATATGCCCAACTATTTTTGTGGCAGATCCAATAATCTACCTGACTACACCAATTTCTGCCTCTCCAGTTTGCATTCTAATCCTGCTTATTGTCTTGTAGTTAATGAAAAAGATTTCACAAAAATAGTATTTTTCTCTCTAATTATTGAATATTTGAAAATCCTGCATTGGGTTTAAGGGCAGACCATTGAATTCTCATTAGCCATCCTACTCCAAATTTTCTGTGATGATGGTAGCAGAAGTATCTGTGGTCCAAATCAGTATTGACATATGGAAGACTGGGACTTGGTTTATAAGAGGAGCAAATAGTATAAATCATATATTAACAAATGTTCTGGACCGTGGAATTAGCCTTCAGTTGCCTAACATTTTAGGAGCCTGTGCAGACATTGCATTTAACTGTGCTGTGCTTCCATCTCTTGTTATGATGAATCTGCCATATCATCAGTTAGTGTAACTTAGTAAGCATGCATGTTTGTGACATAGAGAGATCACAATGAGGGATAGGTTGTTTATAACTCTGGTTTATTGGCTAATCCCAACCATTTACCCAACTATGGTGACTGTATTTGGATTGAAGGTCAGGACACTTTCTTGGGAGCAGATTCCACCCTCCCTCTGCTTCCACAGTCATGGTTGGTACATCAAAGGCCAATCAACTAGCAGGGATGGCACTGATAGCCTATTGCACAGGTTACCCAGGCCTTGCCCCACCTCTCATCCTGGGATTTTGCCTGAAGCTTGGACCTGGCAATCTGCCACCTGTTGTAGGCTTCCGATGCGGTGACAGAGAGAAACATGACTGACAAGGTAAACTGCCTTTGTGTTTATTTCCCGGAACGCGAACAGCAAGCACAGCAGTATTCAGACAAAAGTAAAGTCAGCTCTAACAAGACACTCTCCCGGGCAGGCTTATATTTACTGCCCCGCACATCCATCCAATCCCCAGTCCCTCTGCCTGAAACGCTGGGCCGTGATTGGTAGAATCAACAAACCATAGTAACAATTTACAAGCATTCCACCCATGCTGTTTGTTCGTCATCCCCCCCCCCACACCAGACCAGTGGCTTATCCGTGGATTCATTCGTGGATTGTCGGGGTGTGACCCCGACAGGCGGCCTCCCGTCACCAATGAGCAACCTAGAACAATATACAAAAGACATAGATATAGATATATATAAGTATATACGAACACACCATGTTTACGCAACCTCTGCCATGCCCCATTACCCATTATCCAGTTTAGGTTTGGAAGGATACCTTTTATGAAATCGTTTAAGTAGTCTGGTGGCATGTACATCTCCTGCCTCAACCCATGAGGATTCGGATAGAGGATATCCCTTCCAATGAACAAGGTATAATAACGTTTTACCCTTTTTTTCGAGTCTAATATTGCACTGATTTCATATTGATCTACACTCACGGGTCCAGGAGGTAATGCCTTAAATTTGTTGTCTCTATCAACCCACTGTTTTAAGAGGCTCGCATGGAAAACGGGAATGGACTTTCCCTAATAATTTTGGTAGTTTTAAACGGACTGTAATGGGATTGATTACTTGTTCCACAGCAAACTGACCCACGTATTTGGGCGCTAGCTTACAACTATTCCTTTGTAGCCTTAGATATTTGGTTGATAAATAAACCTTATCTCCTATTTTGAAATCTGGTTGTACGCTGCGATATTTGTCGGCATAAATTTTCGACTCCTCCATAGCTTTTTTTAGACTCAATCTGACCTCGGTCCAAATCTTCGCGATATGCTTGGCCCATTCTTCCGGACTCATACTTGTTATATTTCCTGATGGTATTTCAGGAATGGCCAATAACTCCTTTCCTGTTACAATGGAACAGTGAAACGGTGAATACCCTACACTCCTGTGAAAAGCATTATTATATGCGAACTCAGCAAGAGGGAGGAGGGACACCCAATTGTCTTGTTGGTAATTTATGTATGATCTCAAATACTTTTCTACCATGGCATTAGCGTGTTCAGCCATCCCGTTCGTAGAGGGATGGTACCCGGAACTCAATCCTTGTGATGATCCCACTAATTTGAGGAATTGTTTCCACCATAAAGCGGTAAATTGTACCCCTCTATCAGATATTATCTGTACAGGGATACCGTGGAGGCGTTAGATATGCTGCATGAATAGATGGCATAATCGTTTGGCCGATGGTAAACCCTTGCAGGGCACAAAATGTGCCTGACTAGAGAAAAGGTCTACTATTGTCCAAATCACATTGTAGCCACCGTCGTCTGGTAAGTCAACAATAAAATCCATTCCCACCTGTTCCCAGGGAGAAGCTGGTTCCGCCACTTTTTGTAGTAAACCCCATGGCTTCCCCGGCCTAGATTTACATGTGGCACAGGTGGAGCAGGATTTTACATATTGTTCGACCTCTGAACGCATCCCTGGCCACCACAACTGTCGGCGGACCAAATGGAGAGTTTTGAGATATCCAAAATGACGCCCTATAAACCTATCATGACAATGTTCTAGGATTTTACCACGCATTTCCTCCGGTACATAGACCCTCTCATTTACCCAGGGCAATCCATTTCTAAAATGGACTAATGACCTGTTTTGGGATAACCATTTATCGGTTTTCATCACTTGTGTGAAGAGAGGCATCCATTCAGATTTTAGCTGTTTTGCTTGAACTGTCCGCCCTGCTGGGACAAGAGCCTGAACCAATTCTCTTTCTTACTTTGATGTTGTGGCATACGCGATAAAGCATCTGCAAGGAAGTTCCGACCCGCAGGAACATATCTTAGTTGAAAATTGAATCTAGTGAAATATTGAGCCCATCGTAGCTGCTTCGACGATAATTGACAAGGTGTTTGTAAAGCCTTTAGATTATGGTGATCTGTCCAGACCTCAAACTTATGTTTGGCGCCTTCTAAAAGGTGCCTCCGAGTTAATAGGGCCCATCTAATGGCGAACGCCTCTTTTTCCCAAATGGGCCAATTACGTTCAACCGTCATAAACTTGCAGGATGTGTACGCACAAGGGTGCAATACACCATTGAGATCATTCTGTAACAATACCCCACCCACAGCTACATCGCTCGCATCCACTTGAACTATATAACGTAAGTGTTCTTGAGGATGCTGTAGCACTGGTTCCGAACTAAATACATGTTTCAATAACTCAAAGGCGGACTGACATTCATCTGTCCAATTAATCTTTTGTCTCCTACTGGCCCCTTTTGTCTTCGAGAGCTCTGTTAAAGGCCATGCTATTTGTGCGAAAAGGGGTATAAAGGAACGGTAAAAATCAGAAAACCTGAGGAACCCTTGTAACTGCCTACGCGTTTGCGGGGTTTTCCACTCTAACACCGCCTGCACTTTCTTGGGGTCCATGCTGATTCCACTGGCTGAGATCCTATAATCCAAGTACTCAACTTGCGGTTTGTGGAACTCACACTTCGATACTTTGACAAACAGGTCTGCTTCTAACAGCCGGGTTAATACCTTTCTTACTAAAGTCTTATGTTCGTCTAATGACGTGGAGTAAATTTAAATATCATCAAGATAGACGAGAACTCCACGATATAGGAAGTCATGCAACACTTAGTTAATACATTGCATAAAGACCGTAGGGGCACCACAAAGACCAAAAGGCATCACCCTGAAGGCATAGCTGCCCAGAGGGCAATTGAAAGTTGTTTTCCACTCGTCTGATTCCTTTATGCGTATTCAGTGATAGGCCTCCCATAAGTCAAGTTTTGTGAAAATCATACCCCCTGCCAGAGCACCTAGGAGATCCTTGATCAAAGGCAATGGGTATACAGGTTCTACACAAATGGTGTTTAAGCCTCTGAAATCAACACAGCCTAAGACCCCCATCCTTCTTTGGACTAAACATTACGAGTGCGGCCATGTGGGACCTACTAGGCCTTATGTAACCCCTAGCTAGATTGGTGTCTATATACTGTCTCATTGCATCCAGCTCTGCCCTTGTCATGGCATACATGCGGGGCTTCGGATGTTTCATCCCCGGGACTAATTCATTAGCACAGTCTGTAGCTCTGGTAATGTTGTTCCTTCTTTTTCACTAAACACTCTGTGAAGATCTAAATATTCCATGGGTACCCCTGCTTTGACCAGGTCCTGGTGAGTCACTTTGCTTACTACTCCACACTTGGGTTCCATTTTAATGCATAAAATCCTAAATCCTCCCTCCCATGTGATAATTGGCTGTCGTGTATCTAACCACGGCACCCCTAATACCATCAATTCAGTCAATTTTGATAACACAATAAACCGTAAACATTCAGAATGTTCTCTGATTGTAATCTCAATCGGATCTGTTACCCTATTAGTTGTCATTCCACCAAGTAAACTGCCGTCCATCTGTTCAAAACGATGGGATGGCGTAAGGTTTTAGTTTTAACTCCCAACATGTCAACCACCCATTCACTTATCATACAACGGGTACAGCCCGTGTCCACCAAAACATCTAAGGTACACCATTGATCTGTGTCCAGGTTTCTGGCTTTTAAAGGAAAGCGAAAAGGTTTCACAGGACCATCACCAATGGATCAAGATCATGGTCATTATCGGTATCAGGTGAAAGCGGTGGGTTCATAGCTTCCGAGGGTGAGGTGTCGACATCGTGTCCCACACCTGCTCCCCCAGAGTCACTCATGGACTGTCTTCTTGCTCAAGGGGTGGATCCCAGGCCCATAGAACATTCATGGCCAGCTGACAACGGAGGGATGGGACATTCCACAGTACAATGTCCTTCCCGACCACACCTGAAACATCGGAATGATGGCCTTCTTCTGATCTTGGTAGCCGGGGCGGTTGGTTGTTGTTGTCCACTGCGTGACATAAACCCGGGGCCGCACCCGTGCCCAGAGGGACGAAACCCACCTCGAGAAGGCATGTAGGAAAATGCATTGCCCTGCAGACGTTTCATTCTAGTGTCTAGTTCTATGGCGGCTCGATACCATGCTGACAGCTTGTTAGGCAAACCTCGGAAGAGACAGGCCTGACACAGTGCTGTGTCCAACCCGTTTTGGAACTGGACCACCAGCATCTTTTCAGGCCAGGAGTGCAGACGGGTGACTACCTTTTTGTATTCGGCAATATAGTCTTTTACTGGGTGTCCCCGCTGGCGGAGTGCCACCAGCTCCCCTTTCGCTATTTCAATGATAGCTTCATCAGTAAACTGATTGCTTAAGGCCTCAAGAAACAGCCCCATGTCCATTAGTTCTTTTGCTTTTTCGCGATGTAACGTGGCCACCCATGTGGCTGCATCACCTGACATAATAGACGTGATAGCATTAACGCCCATTGAGAAGGATATAACGATCCATAGGTATCAACGTGGTTGATCATTTGGTTTATAAATAACGGCACCCTTTCTGGGTCTCCTGTGAAATGTGATTGTAGAGGCGGGGGACCCCATATAGGTTGAGGGGCCAGCCCAGCCGCCCAAACCGGCTGTAGCTGCCCCTGGCTTCCTGGAGTGGATAGCTGACTTCTGCCTCTTCCCCCAGTCAGTTGAACCGCTACTCTTGGTGTCGGGGGAGTGGGCTGGGCGTAGCTCTGGTACCCCGCTCCATCAGCCTTCCAGCCACCCCCCACAGTTGAGCGGCATTCCGGAGCACTGGCAGTGGGTTCAGACACAAACACACCGAATTTCTCTCGCACGACATCCATGGTTGAGGGATGTAACTCTGTTGTTCACTCGCCACGGCTCGTTCCCCCCTCCCAGCGCCGCTCCCTCCATTCACCGAGGGGTGGGGCGTACGGCGGCGAAACTGGCTGCTGAAGCACAGGCGCCTGAAGAGCTGCTCCGTGCCGCCACATCCCAGAATCTCGGCGTTGGGTTTCCTCCCGACCGCCCTCCTGCTCAATTCACGTACTGGTTTTCATCTTGGGACGGGCGGTGGGGTCAGGGCCCGCAGCCCCCATGAGCTCGGAGTCCATAGACGCCTCCACCTCCTCGGGCTCTTCCGTCACCACCATCAGGCCAGAACGTCCCTCAGTCATGGCCGGTAAAGGAAGGGATGAGAGCTGACTCTCTGTTGTAGGCTTCCGCCGTGGCGACAGAGAGAAACACGACTGACGAGGTAAACTGCCTTTGTGTTTATTCCCCGGAACGCGAACAGCAAGCACAGCAGTATTCAGACGAAAGTAAAGTCAACTCTCCCTGGCAGACTTATATTTACTGCCCCACACATCCATCCAATCCCCAGTCCCTCTGCCTGAAACGCTGGGCCGTGATTGGTAGAATCAACAAATCATAATAACAATTTACAAGCATTCCACCCATGCCGTTTGTTCGTCATCCCCCCACACACCAGACCAGTGGCTTATCCGTGGATTCATTCGTGGATTGTCGGGGTGTGACCCCGACACCACCAACCAGCCTGTCCATTCTTAGCTCAAGAGCCATACAAATGGTGATGGGCAAATTTGGCCTGCAGGATGTAGTTTGCTAACACCTAATGTGGGCACATAGCCCTTGTATTCTGAAACATTGTTATTAATGAAGAAGATGAAAATGCAGTGTTAGTGTCCAAGAGCAAGTATCAAGGATAAATATGAGGCTTCCTAAAAAAACTATTTGTAGAATATTTCAAAGTTTGCTCTGTGCAGATCTGAGACTGATATATAAATACAATCACTGATAGAGGACAAAGTTATAGGTAAGAAATCTGTTTCTTTAGAAGCTCCCATATTATAAAATCTATATTTTTCTCAAGAACTGAAATGCAGAAAATATTTCAAACATTGTGTTATGTAGCCAGGTACTAAAGTGGTATGGAATTATACATTTTGTGTTTTGATTTAATTTTAGAGAGGAAAGGAACAATTTATATTCTATGTTTTATATTAAGTTTGGTCTACTAGTCAGTTGACTTTGACTCTTGATGATTCAATGGCCAGGTCTTAAAATTATTACAATTTTCAGCTTTTTCACTGGTAAGTCTTGTCAGAAACTATGCAAATAACCAGTCATCTAGGAAGCAATACATGTGAAACAATTCATTTGTTCAAACTATGTTTACTAGTGGTGGCAATCATAGATAGAAAAGCAAAAGCGTTCAACTTCCGTTTATACAGAGATTATAAAGACATCCACTCCGACCACTCCTGCATTCCAAGCTTATCTTCTCCACCGACCAGTCATTTCTCTAGAAGGAGCCATGGGGTACTTGGAGGACTCAGAATCAATGTCGTCATAACAGGAAGAGACAGTCCAGGAATACCCCCACACTTTATGTCAGCCGGGACATCTTAAAGGCATACACCCTTTAGGGTTTATGTTATAGAAAAAAGCAAAAGAAAAGTACACACACATGAAGTAACTAAGGAGGCTGACAACACCTGTCTCATCTTGATGAATACAAATTACTAGTGGGTTTCTACTGGCTCACCCTGGTTTGGCTCCACTCACTGTCCATATGTCATCATGGACACTCTGCATATGCACAGTGTCAGCTTTTCAGCCAGGTCGAAAATAAGAAGACTTCAGCCCACGGTGGTGTGAAGGAAGATCTTTAATCTTCTACAAGGATCCATGAATTAAGCTCACAAACCACTAAGGGTCTCAAGTCAATGCTACATTTGGAAGGAAAGCCTAGTTGAAATACTCATGGTGAATGTCTCTTCAGCCAATCGGGAATCAGCCTCAGCCACACCTCTCCAGTACTCCATCAGCATTCAGCCAATCAGATGAAGACCACCATTCCGCCTCCGTAGTCCTCCTACCACCACTCCTTCCAAATTAGCTGAAGTAATCCTGGATCTTTTACCCATCATGTACTTAATCACCATTACACACCAAGCCAACACAATATATTCATAGTTAAACTGACGTCATTCTATAACCCACCACCTCATAGTGACCTGGCCTGATGTTTCCACCCCAGGTAAGTGATAAACCAAGTTAATTAATAAATAATCGCTGTCCAGCAGGGATCTTGGGAGACGACCCATCTTACCAGGGCTCCTCCTGAAAAACAAAGACAAAATAATTAAGAACATATATCAAGAACAACTAGACCCACCAGGTTTATCTGGATACCATTGGTGACATATATTAATTAACCGAGGCACTTTTATTTCATTTACATAAACCCAGGATGCTTCAGAAAGGGGGTAGTCTTTTCATTTTACCAAATAATATAACTGACCCCTTGGAGATTTTGAATAAAAAATCCTTTCAACCTCATAATGACTTTCATGAACAGGTCCAGGACGAAGAGAGGAATCCACAGAAGCAACAGGTTTCAATAGACTGATGTGAAAGACTGGATGTAATTTGCCTAGAGCAACTTCACAGAAACTGGATTTATTACTTTGATGACAGTATACGGTCCAATATAGGTAGGAGACAATTTCTTACTAGAATGATATAATTTCATATATTTTGTGGACACATATACCTTATCAACAAGTTTTACATTGAATTGCTCTAGCCTTTGTTTATTAACCTGCACCTTGTATTCAATAGATGTGTATTCAATAGGGTGATAGGCTGAACTCAAAGCCTGAGATGACCCAATTTTATGCAAAAATCCAGACCAAAAGGCAGCAGTGAATTGAACACCCCTGTCAGAAACTATCCTCCTAGGTACTCCATGTAACAGATAGATTTGAGTATAGATCCACTAATTTCCGAGCAGATGGCAGAACCCGACATGGGATAAAATGAACCTGCTTTGAAAAAAGGTCCACCACAGTCCATATAACCATGTACCCATGCAGGCAAATCAACAATAAAATCAATTCCAACCTCCTCCCAAGGGAATGTAGGATTAGAAACAGATTGCAACAGACCCAATGTACCAAATGTAGAGTTTTTAGAAAACCAAAAATGACCGGCAGCCTTACAATTATGACATCTAACTAAAACCTCAGACCGTAAAGTGTCAGGCACATACATCTTTTGATCTACCCAAGCAATGTCATCAGCCATAATCACCTTTGTAGGATTTTCTAATAACCATTTATCACTCTTCAACTCTAATCTAACCTTTTCCATTAAATCCCTTTCTTTCATTAATTGATACAAAGAAGCAACTAAAGGCCGAATTACCATCTACCGCTCACTCCCAAACTGCAGCATAGGAGACAAAGCATCAGCTAAAAAATTATGACCTCCTGGCACATAACATAACTGAAACAGAAACTGACTAAAAAATTGGGTCCAGCGGACCTGTTTGTAAGACAATTTTCTTAGAGTCTGCAAGGATTCGAGGTTTTTATGATCTGTCCATACCTCAAATGGAGGATCAGATCCTTCCAAAAAATGATGACAGGTTGCTAACGCCCATTTTACGGCAAAGGCTTCTTTCTTTCATATGGCCTCCTCCTCTCCGTAGGAGTAAACTTTCGAGAAGTATAAGCGCAAGGGCACAATATGACAGAAACGTTATACCATAAAAGGATGGCACCAACAGTGACATCACTCATGTCTGCTTGAACAATAAACTTCTTTGAAAGATCAGGATGAACTAAGGATGAACCTTTGCAAAAGCTCTTTTAATTTATTAAAAGCTACTTGACATGCCAAATTCCAGAACACTTTCTTGGATCCTCAGGGTTTACTAATCAAATCTCCAGTTTTTAATAACTCAGTGAGAGGCAAGGCAATGTGGGCAAAACCTGGAACAAACTGTCTATAAAAATTTGCAAAGCTGAGGAAAATTTGCAATTGTTTCCTCATCTGAGGATTTTTCCACTCCTGTAATGTTTGATCTTTAGATGGATCCATCTCAATTCCTGCAGAAGATATTCAGTATTTGACTTCTTTACATATAATTTAACGGCCAGTACCTTTTTCAGTACAGAACGTACCAAGGCAACGTGTTCTTCCATGGACTGAGAATAAACTAAAGTATCATTGAGATAAACAAGGATGCCCTTATATAGATGTTCGTGCAACACCTCATTAATCAATTGCATGAACACTGCAGGGGCACCTTGTAAACCAAATGGCATTACTCGGAATGTGTAACTACCAAGAGGACAATTGAAAATAGTTTTCCATTCATCCTTGGGTTTAATACAGATTCAATAATATGCCTCCCTAAGATCGAATTTAGTAAAGATTTTACCCATAGACAGTGTTGCTAACAAATCTTTTAACAGAGGC
>JANHFP010403784.1:0-11602 GCA_032468135.1 Calamaria suluensis
TCCCAGTTAGCTCCCAGTCTTGGTGGACTTCAACTCCCAGGGTTGAATGGCTGGCTGGGGAATTCTGGGAGTTGAAGTCCAACCATCTTAAAGTTCCCTTGGTTGGTTGATTGATTGATTGATTGATTGATTGATTGATTAGATGTCTATACCGTCCCTCTCCTTGCAGACTCGGGGTGGTGTACAGAGAAACACTGGAGGATAACTAAGTCTGTAGAGAATTCTGGGCATTGGACTCCACTCCACTAAAGCGGCCAAGTTTGGGGGACCCCTGCTGTAGAGATTCTCAGTCATCCAGATCCGTGTCGCAAAGATATTTTTTCAGGAGGCAACTGGACTTTCCTGGTTTTCCTTTGAAGACGTTTCACTTCTTATCCAAGAAGCTTTTTCAGCTCTGACAGGATAACTTTTCCAAAAGTTATGCCCTCTGAATGTGCAGCTCCCATGAATAGCAATGACAATAAGACTTATATGCTGCTTCAGTGCTTTTACAACCCTCTCTTTAGCTGGTTTCCAGAGTCAACAATCTGGGTCCTCATTTTACCAACCTCGGAAGGATGGAAGGCTGAGTTAACCTTGAGCCGGTGAGAATTGAACTGCCGAGAACTACTGGCAGCCAGCAGTCAGCAGAAGTAGCCTGTGGCACTGCATTCTAACCACAGCAGCCAGCCCAGGGCATAAGAAACTTGTATGCACTCAGAAATCCGGATCTGGAATGCAAAACTGCCGGCATCCATTCTACATAGCTGCTTTGACCCACTGCCAGCATATGTGCTGCGGTCTTAGCCTGTTGCACGGAGAGTGTCAGGAGGACAGAAGGTCAGAGGGTCAAAATCATTTCTGTGATTTTCTGCAAAACACAGCTGAACTTCACCAGGGAGATGGTAGAAATGGTTAAAAGCATTAAAAGAAGAAAACACAAAGAACATGGCAGACATAACAGGTGAGAACAGAGAAAAAAAACTGAAGAATGGGTTTCAATCGTGCTTGTCAGGGCTCTTCGAACACCAGTAGGGCTGAAGCCATTCAAAACTCAAAGGCTATTTGATTTTTTTTAAAAAATGAGGTTTACGCATCAGGGTAAAAACCAGTCAAACCTCAGGGACACAATGGTGACTGGACGAACCATTTATCTGGGGTTTGCCTTATGTATGGCATCATAAAACTAACCCAGTGACCTGGGGTTAATTCAGTCATCAAGTTAACCAAGTATTTTATCACAGAGAGCAAAATACTAGCTAAAATCTTATAGAAAACAAAAAAAACAAAATAGGATGGTAATCTTAGGTTGATCATTTTCTGTCTCTCTCTGTCTCTCTCTGTGTCTCTCTCTCTCTCTCTGTCTCTCTCTGTCTCTGTGTGTGTCTGTCTCTCTGTGTGTCTCTCTCTGTCTGTCTCCTCCCTCTCTCTCATTTTGTAATGAATTTAAGGTGAAACATAAGTACCATAATACAATAAAGAGTACAGAGTATCCAAAATTGTGATTAAAAAGATCCGAGATTACAAACGAGACACCATATATTATTAAGAAGAAACAAAGTCTGTCTAGGCCACCCATAAAACACTGCTCAGTCTTCTCATTTATTCAATAAAAGGAGATTTCAAAATCAATAAGGAATGCATCTCGTCAATCCATTCATTAATATTTCTACCTGCACAGTATAATCCCCCTTTCCCAAATCTAATAAAGCTGCAATTCTATCATTATGTGGAACCAAAAGAAGAAAAAACAACAAAGCTGCAGCTGAACAGGATCAATCATCGGAATCAAATTTCTTAAGACACGATATCTGATAAGATGCACATCTTTTATAAGCATTCTTTTGAGGTCTCCCATAATGACATAGCAATATTTTCTGATGGAGCGATTTCTCTCTTCAGTAACAGAACAAAATATGGAGCCATCAGAAATGGGGAGTTGATGATAACCCAATAAAAACCTAACAGAGGTTGGGTTTTTTTTGAGGATGAGCTTTTGGGTTAAAGACCATAGATAGAGTTGAGTATCACCTTGTGGGAGTCACCTTCTACTATTCCACTGCAAATCATTCACAACCAGCTTGAGCCAAGATTGTCCCATGAAGACCGGAGCAGGACATGTTCCAAGGTTCTGGAATGCCAGCACATCCTGTTGCTAGGACAACGCTCAACAGATACCCAGATGCCATGTGATGGAATAGATGTTTGCACCTTAGAGAATGATTAGATACATGTGCCCATGGTCACATTAATTTGGGCAGGGAGAAAGCTGTTTCTAAAGGAACTGTGTTTGTAAAATCACTTTTGGTAAAAATAAAAAATAAAAAAAAGGCAAGTGTCAGCCTCCGCTTCTTCTCTTTGCTTCTTTTGCTTCGGCTGCCAAAGGGGGAGAATTGCATGCTTTTGGGATTGTTTAATAAAAAAAGGGGGAGGGGGAGATTGCAGGAGGAGGAAAACGAAAACAAAACTTATCTGCTAAGGAATGGAGGTATCTGTGTGGCAAGAAATATGAAACTGGACATTGCTTTGCAAAGACGCCCGGATGGATGACCCACCCCTGTCCAACGTATTGTCCACATGTTATATGAACACCTGAGGGATTGGCTGCTTGCCTGATGAGGGAAGGGGTTTGGAGTTTTGGGGTATATATAGTATTGAAGGGTCCCCCTGAAACATTAGAGCGTACAGAGTGTAACCTAGTTCAGCTTTTGTTAATTCTGTTAATTTTGCAAATAGTTGTGGCCTAGAAGTAAAACTCTTGCCTCACAATCAGTTTGTTGTGATTTCGACCATAGGTAAATGTCAAATGTATGGTCTTATGCTTGGACACGGGGTTGAACTAGATGACCTGCTAGGGTCCCTTCTAACTCTATTGTTCTGAATAGCTCCTCTGTTGCAAAATCATTGTAACTAACCTAATGTGCCAACTGTATAGATAAAACGTCTAGGAGAATTGCCAACCTTAAAATTTCTTATAATGAAAAATGTAACATTGCTTGCAACTGAGAAAGTTTTCTCAGCAATAATGATGTTCCTTAAACACCAGAAAATGTAAATCCTATTGTATTCAGAGCGCCGAGAAAATCATAAGGTTTGTGTGATAAGAAATGTTTCTATAATCAATGACGTAATTATGAACTATAAGAAGCTTGTAGAAGTTTTTTTCTTGCGCTCCTGCTTTTCTCTCTACCGAATCTGTTGAGGTGAGAGATAAAAAGGACAACCAATTTTTGATTTCTAGCTGGAAAAATAAAAGCTGATTATCAGTAGCCTCCTGTTCAGAGTTTCATTGGACTTATCAGATCCTGAGCTGCATTTCAAATCTGAGCTGCATTTCAAATCTGGTACATCATACTTTACAGTATGATGTACCAGATTCTGCTTGCATTTTGCCTTACTACCTATAACTCTCAGTAAAAGTACTTTACCTCTTAAAATGGAGTGAAAGTTATTCTTTCCTGGGTCTCATGTAGGAGTGGGGTCTGACATTTAGTAACATGGTTGTTAAGTGAATGTGGATGCCCCATTGACTTTGCTTCTCAGAAGGTCACAAAAGGAGATCACATATGACCCTCTGACACTGCAACAATCACAAATACGATCATAAATATGAACTAGTTACCAAACATCTGAATTTTGGTCACATGACCACAGAGATACTGCAATGGTCATAAGTGTGAAAAACAAGGAACTTTTTTCAGTGACGTTCTAACTTTGAATGGTCACTAAATGAACTGTTGTAAGTTGAGGACTACCTGTACTTGCCTTTCTCCCCATCCCATTCTTCCTTTTGACTATATTCCTTTCTCTAAAATCTCATCCCCTTTTTAAGTGTGTGTTTCACTGGTAATTATGGCAGATATTGGTAGGAGACCTCTGAGTCTAAATGCTATGAGGATGACAACAAATAGTTATGATCTTTCTGCTAATATAATGTGATGAGATGCTTCCCCATATAATATTTTTTCAGGCCTAGAAATCAGAAAAAAATGATTTTCCAAATCAGATAATCATAATTTGGCACCCTACAGTTAGACCTGTCACATTGAAGACCATAAAGAAAAGAATGTCAAAGTAGTGGTCTTTTTTCCATAAAGACTCCATTGCTTTATTAATTAGCATGGGATCAGTGAGATATGTTGTGAGAAGCATTCTGTATCCTCTTCAAAGTTGTTCTCACCTTGTTTCATCAGCTGAAATCTTTCTGAATAAAACTTTTTGCTTCCATGGCTTGCTTTTAGTGAGTATATGTATGACATCTTTCATATATGTCTGCTCACTCAAATATAAAGACAATGTCTACAAATTATTGCTGTATATAGGCATTATATATTGATTGGCATTACATGCTAGTTATAATATATTGTCATGTCATGATTACAGATATTCTTCAATTGACGATCATTTGTTCAATGACTACATAAAGTCAGAACGGTGCTCTAAAATATCATTTATGACCAGTCCCTGCACTTATGACCACCACAGAGTCCTCATGGTCACATTATCAAAATATGGGCACTTAGCAGCCAATATGTATTTACAACTACTGCAGTGTCATGAGATAATGATAGCCATTTGCAACCTTCCCAGGAGTTTCTGATAATCCATTTCAACAAGGAAAGATCAATTCACTCTGGTGAATTCACTTAACCACTGTGGCCAAAAAGATATAGATCAGGTGCAATTCAGCCTGCATCACTTAACAATTGAACTTCTGGTCACAGTTATGATTGTAAGTTGAGGACTACCTTAATGCATTCTAACACATGTGGCCATTTAGGATTTAGCAAATCTGGGTGGGGAATTCTGAGAGTTGAAGTCCTCCAGACTTAAAGCTGCCAAGGTGGGAGACCCCTGGCCTAGGACATTGAAAATTAACCCACAAGGTGGCAATGAACTGCCATGTTGTTGCTAAGAAAACTGCATTAAATTCAAACATGGTTTGAGTGACATAAACTGAAGTGAAAAGAGAATGAGAAATAAAGGAGACTTAAGCAGAAGTCCGTTTGGCTTCTGTGGCAGAGAGGAGATCCTTAGTATAATCATTTTTCCTCCATTCATGTCTCAAATTAGTCTAGCACATGTTTTTACAAATTTATATAGGAAATAAGGAGAGGAGAATCCAAGGTAACCTTAGAGGATTTAAGTTGAAGACCTTTCAGCACTCTAACTAACTCTGTGTTATTTCACTTGACCTGCTGCACAGGATTTTCCCAGCAGTGTCAACTCTCTGTTTTGCCTGATTCTTTAATCTGTAGCTTCCTTCTTCTCCCCAAATCATCTCTCTCAAGGGAAGTTGTTGTCTAACTTACTTGACAGTAGAAATTCTGTCATCATTTTACATAGAAGAACCTGAAATGATATATTTTTCTTCTATTAGTTGCATCTGCAGTCAGAAATGGTTAGCATTTAAATATAGTTGTTGCTAAATTCTGTCACACAGTAAATAATGGAAATGATGGGAGAGGAAAATATGCAAAATTAGTATTTTATCAAGACTTGTTCTAAGAAACAGCGTGGTAAATATTTTAAACTAAAAGCTAAATTAAACTTAGCAAATTGGTTTTCCTATTATTTCTCTGCAGATCAAAAAAAACAATGTGCTTCTTTTTGAGAATTGTATAAGACATTTTAAATTTGCAGGACTTTTTTTAATAGACTATGTATTTTTCCCTAAAGCTACACTTCTGTAACTTTCCAATGAAAACCTTTAATAAATAGAAAGCAGGATTATTAGCTTGAAAGACAATGATACATGATATAACAATGATCTAGCATTAAAATCTGTATTCCAGAATAGACTTCCAAAAACTGATGACTTGCCAACCCAAATACAGTCTGCTAATGTGCATTTAGACTTTTCAAGAGCTTAATAGCTACAAAATGTTCCAAGAAGTAAAGAATTTTGTCCCAAAATTTGGTGCACTTTTATATTTCCCAAATGGAAATATACATTCCCAAATACATTCTCCTGAATATACTTACAAAAATGCCTGTGATTGGAAGCCTAAAATTACAATAAATATGGAAATGACATCCTAGTAAAATAGAATAAATACATTTCCTTTCAAATTCTTCTATGGTTAGAATTTCAGGAGTCAAATTGGTGAACGTAGTGCTACAGTCAATCCATAGCAACATCTCAGTTGCATCTCAATATGATTAGGTGATGCAAATATAATTCTGTATAAAGGGTTGATCAGTTTTTTAGGCTGAAAAGCCATTGGAACAAATGATACAGTATATTATATGAATATAATGTATCATGAACAATAGACATTAATTGAATTGTAGCAGTACTCAGTGCATCCAAGCCCATCCTAAACTATGAAAAAGTAACTAAATATTATGGGGGGTTACAATGCAAAAGTCAGAATTAGTCTTTTTGCCTTCCTTCCTTCCTTCCTTCCTCCCTCCCTTCCTTTCCCTCTTTCTTTCTTTCTTTCTTTCTTTCTTTCTTTCTTTCTTTCTTTCTTTCTTTCTTTCTTTCTTTCTGTCTGTCTGTCTGTCTGTCTGTCTGTCTGTCTGTCTGTCTTTCTTTCTTTCTTTCTTTCTTTCTTTCTTTCTACCTGTAGTTACATATTTAACAAACTGGAGGATCTTTTGTTAACTAATATGTTGAATTAAGGGAAATCTTTGGTCTCCTATGGTTATATAAAGGTAATGTGATCAGTTACCTAGCTTTGAAATTATTTTTGTCAATGTTTTGCTTGCTTTGAATGTTACATGTTTATTTCATAATTATTGTTAGTTGCATTGACTACTCTTGATTAAAAGTTGGAATGCACATTTAAATGGTACATTAAATAATATAGTAACGGCAACTCTCACACTATTTTCAAATATTTATCAGAGTCAAAATATCTTACTTCTGTGCATCTTAATGTTGGGATAAATTCCCAAGTATACGCCACTTAAAACGATTCACAGTTAAGTCACCATTATAGGACTGTAGATTGTGACTTTATTTTGCATTTCCTTGTTTTATGTACAGTGTTCTTGCTCTTTTTCATTCTGTACATCATTATTTCAACGGGTTTTGTTCATTTTCTCCTTCTTGTGGAATAAATGGACGATAAGGAGGAGGGTTGGTACTCAGTGAGGTTTGTTATATTCCGTTTTAATGAACATGTTTTATTCATCGACTCAAAGTATAGCAGAAAGGGTGACTTGAGGTAACTTCCCTTCAGAATTATTACAATCAACTGGGCCTTGCTAATACTCCACATGAAGTGTATTTTTCACAGAGTTACCTCAGACAAAAGACTAATATGCTGTCTAGAGCATTTCCCCTCAGGGTCTAGACCTAGAAAATCAACCTGAGAATGATGGCAACTGGCAGAGCTTTTTTGGGCTGCTCAGTATATAAATGGCAGGGGCAGATTGGTAATGGATATGGAGAAGTGATAGAGTGACTAGCAGCAGAGGACTGGTCCATCAAGCCAGGTCGCTCACAGACACAACACAATTTCTTGCTTTGATGGCTGAATTAGCATGAGTTCTAAACAGTATTTGTATGAACAGTATTCATTCCACCAGGATGGGACCCACCACAGTGCTGGTGGTCTTCAAGAATTTAGTCAGTGGTGGGTTTCTACCAGGGGTGAAATCTAAAAATTGTTGCCACTGGTTCTGTGGGTGTGGCTTGTGGGGCATGGCTTGTTGGGTGTGACCAAGTTGATGTCATGCATGTCACTCACTCATGTCATTCTGCCCAAGCTAATTTCAGAGCATTCTCTTGCCCCACTCTCCAGCCTAGAGGACTGTGCATACCCCCCCACCACCACCTGTACAAACCACCCACCCGGTTTCTGCAAAGGCAGACCTCCCCTGTAGGGTGATCCAAAGAGGGGAGGGGAATGCTACAGAAAAAGGCAGACAAGCATGGCAGAGCTGCGGGGAAGGAATTAGGTTGCTATCTCCCTTTCCCACAACCCTGCTATGCTTGCCTGCCTTCTGTGTTGTCTTCCACTTGCTGTCGTCACAAGATGGACACCGGGACACCGGGAAGGCAGGCAAGGATGTCAAGGCTACAGATCAGTTTGGGGGCGTGGCCAGCCAGCAATCACTACCGATTCTGTGAACCATCCCCAATCTCTGCTACTGGTTCTACCGAACTGGTCCAAACCAGTAGCATTTCACCCCTGCCCTAATCCTAACCCTCTTTAAGTAGTTTACAGAGTCAGCATATTGCCTGCAACAATCTGGGTCCTCATGTTACTGACCTTGAAAGGATGAAAGGCTAAGTCAACCCTGAGCCACTCAGGATTAAACTCCTGGCTGTGGGAAGTGTCAGCCTGCAATACTGCATTTTAACCACTGTTCCACCAGGGCAAGCAAGCAAACAAACATAAATAAGAAAATTAAAAAAACCTCAACTTGGTGGCCTTTTTCAACCCCCAGTTTTCTGTGTTTCTCTCTAAATCAGTGGTTCCCAAAGAGGGTGGTACTGCCCCCTGGGGGCGGTGGGATGCCTTAGGGGGGCGGTAAGAGGAAAGGAAAACAGTGCATGTGGGCCGAATCAACGGGTGTCGGAAACCCATGGCTCTTTCCCCTGCTGTGGCTTTCTGTTAGATGATCCGGGGGTAAAATCTAAAACCTGTTGCCACCGGTTCTCTGGCCATGGCTTGGTGGGCATGGCTTGGCGGTCATGTGAACATGTGGGCATGGCCAACATGCCATCACCCAAGCTTCTGGAAGCTGTGGGCCCAGCTTCTGGGCTTGGAGGGTGCTGCTCTGCTGTTCTTACCACCCTCTTCCCCCCTGCCTGGAGACATGTGCCTGCCCTCCTGGAGTGGGCAGGGGAGCCCCATTGCGAGGTGGTGCTTTTTCAGGGCTGAGAAGCACTTCCTTGCTGGGCTGGGTGCTGGTGGGGAGCTGCAGGGCTGATTGCAGCTCAGTGCCCCGCATACAACATCACCTGGCTGTTGGTGGGAATGGGCATGGGCATTGGGCTGTGGTCATCTGGCTCGGTGGGGGGGTGCTGTTCAGCCCCGAGGGGGAAATTGGCTGCAGGAGGGGCCGCTTCACCATGGAGTTCTTTTGTTTGCTTCAGGCTGGGAAGCTGCTGCCAGAAGTTTAATGTCTCAGCTTCAGATTGCTCCCTCCCTCCCTATCTCTCTCACACACACTTGGTCTGTGCAGCAGCAGCTGCTTTGGGAGAAGGAAGAAAGTAATCTGGGAGGGTGGGCTCCCTGGCCCAGAGGTGGCACATTCCCTGTCAGTGTGTGTGTGAGAGAGAGAGGGGGGGGGCTTTGACTGTTCGCAGCATCACACAGGTGATGTCCTGCTGCCATTCTGAGCCTGCTTGGGGCAACCACCACCTTTCCTCTTGCCCCTCCCAGGCAGGCCTTCCTGTGATGGTAGGGGTGGGGTGAGGCACATTTAAGATGAGCAGGCTCGGAATGGTAGTGAGATGTTGGACTCTCTCTCTCTCTCTCTCTCTCTCTCACACACACACACACACACACAAAGTAAAACAGCATGTACTTGCTCCAGGAGTTTTTCCATTTGAAAGAAGCACAGAGGTTGCATGTGTGCGAGAGAGAGAGAATGATACCACCACTGGCTGTTCCCACTCCCCACCCTCCCAGTCACTCCTTGCCTGGCCTGAGAAGGGAGGGGCAGGGATGGAGATTTGCTCCATATTCCAGGTCAGGAACAAATTTTCATCTGTTGCTGGGTCTTTAAAAACTTTTTTTTTACTTCTCACAGATTTGATTTAAAACCCTCAGTGTCAGAGACCTTCTCGTCCCCTGCACCCTGCTATGACGGAGGAGGGTGCGGGTGCTGGCTTTGCCCTTCGAGAGAGAAAGAGGGGGGGAGAGAGAAAGAGGATCAGAGACAGAGAAAGAGAATGATAGAGTGGGAAAGGGGGAGAGAGAAAGAGAGGGGAGAAAGAGAGGAAGAGACAGAATGAGAAAGAGTGGTAGAGAGGAGGGAGAGAGAAAGCGTATGAGAGACAGAAAGAATGTTAGAGTGGGAAAGGGGGAGAGATAAAGAGGGGGGAGAGAACTGTTTTAGATCCTCCCCCACCTCTTCAATTATGTTCTGAAATCTTAAAAAGAAGGACGATCTTTCCAAATCCATAATGGCAACCAAATTTTCCAAATTTTGATTATCTTTTTGGAGTGACTCCATTTTTTTCTCTGTCCTATCTGATCTTTCCTCCACCCTGCGTATCCTTTGTCTGTTATCTGCCACTATTTGTTGTATATTTTTAAATTCACTTTTACTTCTACAAAGTCTTTTTTCCTGTCTTCTTTAAGGTCCACTAGTCCTTGTTGCAAGGACTGTTATCCCTGATTAATTTCATCCATTGCTTGTAGCAATACCTGCATGTCCTTTGACCCTGGCCCAGCCTTTTCTGGTTGTAGAAAAGCTGGTGAAGATCTTTGAGAGGCTGGGCCTGGTGTCAAGGATGGAGGCATTGTGTCAAGGTTCCAAGAGAATGTCCTAATTAATCCATTTATCTTGAGCCAAGTTTCTGCTGGTCCTAACAAATATATATATATATATATTTGTTAGGACCAGCATCCTGGCTCATACTCAAGTCAGCTTTGAGCCCCACATGATTTGTGATCCCCTATGACCCTGCTTCTCTCTTCCCCTCTGGGCCCATCATAAGTCACATTCTCCAATGAGGGGAAGGGTGTACAGGTTGTGTACGTACACCACATTAATCCCTTGATAATCCATGTACAATCACATAGATCCATCTTTTCTTTGAAGAGGACTGGTGCTGCAACTTGTGGCTTGGCTGGCTCAATAAACCCCCTTGCTAGGTTTTTGTCTATGTAGTTGTGCATTTCTTGCATTTCCCAGAGCATCATGGCCTACAGTTTAGGCTTGGGTAGTTTTACCGTATGAATGATTTTGATGGTGCAGTCTGCCTCACGGTGGGGAATACCTGAGTCTATTAGGGCTTGAAAAGTGCCCTGGGTCCCCGTTTTTGGGGCTGTGAGGCGTATTGGGAAAACAAAGGGTTGAACTGGTTCACTCACCATTGGGTCATTTTCACCCTCATCCTCGCTGTCGTAGGGTTCCGGCGACTGGTCCTCAGTTGGTTAGGAGGGACCTCTAACCTGGAAGGCTTTCCAGGACATGTTGGTGGCACACTTGGGGCCTCGTTCTGGTCATGCCCTGGGTGGTGACTCTGGCCTTGGTTTTGAAGTGGGGTACCATATGCTGATGCTATATGACCAATCCCCCCTCATCTGTACCATTTCGGCAGGTTTCGTGGGAGGGCCGGTCTTGAGGGTGGTCGTGGTACTGTGGTTCTCCGTTCGCTGAGTGGTCTCTGATCTGGTTGATCTTTCTCTTTGGTGTCCGGTTGCCTTCTTATGTTGTTAGCATGCAACCTGCTGTCAACTTTTATGGCCACCCAGAACCATTCGAAGAGTTAGTTTGGTATGTCTCGGTAAGCAGTTACCTGGGAGATTTGCTTGTCCAGGCTGGTTCTGAAGAAGTGTACCAGCAACCGCTCTGGTAAAGGAGGTAGCTTCCCAGCGACTCTCCTGAATTCGCAGCTGTGTTCCTTTTTTTTATGTAAAAAGAGTTTTATTTGGTAGTAGTAAGTAAAAAAAAACAATTATTCATATAAAATATATAATAAAATATAAAA
>JANHFP010405399.1:0-11591 GCA_032468135.1 Calamaria suluensis
GGTGGGACTCAGTCCATAAATTAAGGGTTTTTTAAATTTTAAATTAATTGATAATTTTAAATTATGTCAAACTTTGGGCAGCCATTGGAGATATTTTTTTTAATTTTAAAGTCTATTGTATTGTATTGTTTGTCTTTTAATCAGCTGTAAACCGCCCCGAGTCCTAGGAGAGGGGTGGTATAGAAATCTAAATAAACTAAACTAAACTAAACTAAAGAGAAAAAACCCAGAGGAAGCAACCATAAGACTTTCACTTCCAATATATTGTCTTCTAGATGCGATCAAGCTCAATTTCTGAATATAATCATATCCAACAACAGAGAAAGACTAATAGAAACTATTCAGCTAAAGACTGAAGAAATAGAACACACCAGCCTAAGTATAGGAACTTATCCTGTCATGCCCCTGTTGGAGTCTGAATCTGAAGGGGAAGAGGAACAGCTCACAGAGAGTGAGAGAGTGGCTGTGGAAGAAACTGGGGAAGGGCAAATCAGGCTGGATAGAGCAGGGGAGAGGTAGAATAAGTGAGAGGGAATTCAGATGAAGACCAAGCCCCCCTCTCCTCATCGTAGGCAGCGCAGGAAAGAATGGAGGAGAGAGCAACATGGGTTGTATGGCTTATGAGGGAGGAAAGGGAGCCAATCCTCTTTACAAGGCACAGCTACTGATGGAGTTTAAAAGGAGAGTCAAATGGGAGAGGCGGATGTCAGGAACAAACACTGATTTCATCTGGTGTTTATCTGAGTTCCTGGCATCCTCTCAACTGGCTTGATTTACTGCCGTGCTACTTCACTTCTGGATTTCCCTCTTTTGCTTGCCCTGCCAGATTAATTACCTTGCCTTATTGGATTTTTAGTTGGAAGTTTTTCTGCTTACAATGTTTGGAACTGAAGTTTTGTCAGCCGAAGACTATTACAGGTTGGTGGAAGAGCTCTCTCCAGGGCAGAGAGTTGAAAGGGACATTGGGGGCACAGTTGGTGATAATAAAGGGACTCATTCTGGCTGTATTGCCTTTGTGTCATGCCCTGGGCCATCACATATCCCTTCTCTATACAGAGAAAGAACATAACCCATCTGGTCCAAGGAGTCAATTCATATGTAATTACTTTGCCATCTTTTAATATAAAATAGTGTAAAAAATGCAGCTAAACACAAGTGGCCTTTCAAAACTTTCTTTCATATTTTGGGGCAGGGAAATTGAGCGGATGATTTCTGCAATTCTTCAGGTAAAGGAGATATTCTCCATCAAAGGCAGGATTTGCCATTAACAGACAGACAGCTTTTCTACTGATAGAGGCCAGGGGACAAGTTCCAATCCCTAGTGCTGCATACGGGAATGAGCTCCCGTTACTTGTCCCAGCTTCTGCCAACCTGTCATGCCTCTGCCAGTGTCTGACTCAGAGGTCAAGGAGGAACAGCTGGCAGAGAGTAGTGAGGGGGAGGTTGGCATTGAGGAAGAGCAGGCCCAGGCAGACTCCAGTGAGAGAGGGGTGGAGTCAGAGCAGGACAGTTCAGAGAAGGAACTGGGAACAGCGCCCCCACCTGATCCAAGAGAGAGATGCAGAGACAAACAGGCTCTGGAGAAAAGGCTACTCAAGAGTAAGTGAAGGAAGGCACACAGCTGAGTAGAACCCTTTAAAAGACAGACACTTGTGCTTAATGAGCGCTGGAGGCAAAGAGTTGAAATTGCAGTTTGAGTGTCTGGAGATCTCTGTTTTGATTAAGAACCTCCTTAGTCATTTTGGCTTGTGTTTATCTCAGTAATTATCCATGGACTGCAGCCAGCGTGGGTCTTGGCAGTTATCCTAATTTTGTTCTAGTACATAAACCAACTTTGACCAAGAAGAAGATATTTCAGTTCTTTGCATTAAAGACTGTTTATTTCTTTACATTCCTGGTTTTGCCATGTAATTGCTTTGAGCAATTTTTACCCATAACTTGACTGATTCCTTCCTTTACCTAGCCAGGTGAGGTTGTTTGTTAACTTAAAGGAGGAAAATAACTGGCTCTTTTCATCTGTAAAAGATTTCTTCAAAGCATCAAAAGACAAGACAAGGGGGCCTTACCTAAAAAGGCCACATTTCTGGAAGTTTCCAGCATGACGTCTCTGTACAGGGCTTTCTGAACAGGATCTAGCCGAGACCATTCCTCCTCAGAGAAGCACACAGCCACCTCCTTCAGAGAGACGAGAACCTGCAAAAAAGAAAGCATAACCCTATAAGCAAACCAATTGTATGAGGCCATCTATGTCAAAATTGTACAGCTCGAAATGCAACCCAACCCACAACTCCCCCCCGCTCAAAAAAAAACAACAGTCCTACCTCTGTTCAAGGATGTTGCCTCTGCCTTCGGTAGGTTGCAGGGGAAGGTGAGGTCCTGGTCATGAGCGCGCTGCTATCCCCGCTCCCGTGAGGTTGTTGATTGTTGCGCCTTGCTCTGCTCCTTATTAGCCGCACCCCACGCCGCCAGCACAGCACAGAGCCGACCGGCGCGTGGTGCTCTCAAAATAATTAGCAGAGCAAGCCGCAGGAGCGCACAGCAGGGCCGGATTACCGATAGACAGGGCCGAATCCGGGGCCTCTTCTGCACAAGTACAAGATGGCATCGGGGGGCCGGATTAAAAGGCCTAACGGGCCTTAGTTTGCCCACCCCTGCGCAAGACATGTGGAACTGATAGACAAAGACCTAACTAGCAACTTAAATAAAAAGGTGGAGTTGTCCAGCCCTTCTGTCAAATTTTAGAACCCTCTGCAGCCCACGAGTCAAAAAGTTTGCCTACCCCTGCCATAGACACCTTCCCTCAACAAATCACGGCTAGGTCTATCACAGCTTCTAATCTGGATTGTTGCAGCACAATGCACCGATGGGACCTTCTCTAACATTTTAGTCGATGCACATGGGGACCTAGTGGACCAACCCTTCCCTTCAGTAGAGTGCGGGAACAGCTCAAAAAAGACTTTGATTTTTGGGTGCCATCAACATTCAGATGACATTGAGCCCAATATCCTATGCACAGTCCTTTGAACTGACATTAACTGACATTTCCTCTCCTACCTGAGTTCGGGGTTTAACTGGCTCTTCAACTTCACGAGAAACAGGAGAACCTATGAGTGCAGATTTTCCATTCCCTTTGAGGTAAAAGAGACATAAGCAGAATTTTTAGAAATTCTTAATTTAGAAATACTTAATTTAGTTATTGTTATGTTATTACGATATGGGCTAATATACAAAACAGGGCCCAGAGAATCAGAAAAAAGGTCCCTTCTTTCTAAGGATTCTTCTCTTACCTGAGGTGTCCCTACTGAAGAGGTCCAGGCAATCGGTGGCGTCAAAGTGGGTGAGGTGTGACTGATCGGCGGTGGGAGGCAACTGGCCGAGGTCTGGGAAGCAAGTGGCCGAGGTCTGGGAGCAGCGGCCAAGGTCTGGGAGCAGTGGCTGAGGTCCGGGAGCAGCTGGGCCTCGGCCACGTGGTCTGGGCGATCGGTAACGGGAGTCAAGCAGTCCATTTTTCACCCCCCCTTTTGTAAATAGGGAGTCTGCTTTTGGCGAGAAAGTAACTTGGCGTGGTGACACGTGCCCACAGAGAGGGCTCTGACTGCAACCTCTGGCACGCGTGCCACAGGTTTGCCACCACTGCTCTATAAAATTGGACAAATGGCAAAAATGGTGGGATAGAAACTATAAATTAACAATGTCTACTGCATATAAAGAAAACTTATATAAAATGTATTATACACGGCACTTCCCACCAGCTAGATTAGCCAAGATTTTCAAAGATATGTCCACTAAATGTTGGAAGTATAACCAGATTCCGGGTTTGTTCTATCATATGTGGTAGAAGTGCCCAAAGGCAAAAATATATTGGATCAAAATACATACAGATAGAAAAAATGATAAAGGAACATACAGATTTAATACCAGATATATTTTTGTTGGGTTATCATGGCAGAAAAATGTGAAGGGAATATGTATTTAATATTACATGTTTTAAAAAAGTCCAGAATTGTATTTGCACAGTATTGAAAGGGTGAGGAGATAGAAGAGAAGTTAATAAAATAAAAAAATAAAATGTATAGAAATGAATAGATTAAGTGTTAACATTTGAAATTAAGGAGAAAGGAAGACACTGAATATTTTGAAATATGGGATTCGTATTATCTATGGTTAAACAATAGAAACAGAAGTTAGAACCATAAGAGAAGGGTTAGTTTTATTATGAGGGTTGATTACTATACATTGTTATTAACTTTGGTTAGTATTAATAATCAATATGTATTAATTTTATGATAAGAAATCATTGTTATTACAGGACTATTACTGAAGAAAACAGGGGGAAGATTGCTCAAAGTAACACATATTGACAACACATATTGAAAATGTTGCTCTTTCTACTTATAGGAAAAACTAAAAAACTTACATGCAAAAAAAATGTGAGTCAGTTGTCAATCAAATGACCATGGGTATTCTTGGACAGTCATAAGTGTGAAAAATGGTCAGAAATCACATTTTCAGTGCCATTGCAACGGTCACTAAATGAACTGTGGTATTCGAAGATTATAAAACTGCACAGTATGAAAATGGACCACTTCTATTTTATGAGTTTCTTAAACCATCACAAAATCCATTTATTTAAATAAACAGGCACATCTGCTCCATTGTACTCAATAAATGCATTTTAGCTATCAAATTCTACTCACAGAAGGAGCTCCATTTAAGGAAATAAGGAATTGGGAAGGAAGCTTGTAGTATTTATTGTAGAGGTTGGAAAAGGGGGAGAACGGGAGCAAGGAGCTGTGATAAATGGACTAATTAGTTGTGTGACTTGAAATGCCTATTAACCAGGAAAAAGAAATAGATAGGCAGTTACAAACAAACATTTGTTTAGTGGCCAAAAGTGATGGATAGGATAGGATAGAATAAATAACTTTATTGTCACTTTGACTATACACTAATTGGCATACATTAAAAATAAATTTTGGTTGCACACAGTTCTTAAAGGATCACCACCTCCAATTACATAAACATGACAATATATATAAACAAACAAATGAATAAACAAATAAATACAAAATTATGTATATTCTCACACATATTATATTGCACTGAGAAACAACACAGTCTAGTTCGGATGTACACTGAATTTTGTGGACTATGACACACTTTCCCCCCCAAAAAGACTGGGTGGAAATGTCTGTGGGTCTTTTGGAGCCAACATGGGCCTGTTTTTGGCCTCCCAAACTCTCCGCCTGTCCCGTTTTCTGCCTTGCCAGCCTCTAGAAACACTCTGCAGACCAAAACCAAGCTTGTTTTTGGGCTCTGCAGTTTCCGTTTTTGCCCTCCCCAGCGTCCAAAAGTATTCTGCCAGCCAAAAACAGGCAGTGTGCTTTTGGGGGCCAAAATCAGGGTGCATAGAAGGTTTGGGAGGTGAAAAACAGGGGCATTTTTGACCTGTACAGTGCTTTGGGGGAGCAGGGAGCCAAAAACGGGATGTGTGGAAGCCAAAACCTCTTTTTCCCCCTGGTTTTCCTCCTCTAAACCTAGGTGTGTGTGTCTTATGGTCTGGTGTGTCTTATAGTGCAAAAAATAGAGTGCATGTTTATGGCAAGAAAAATTTTGTGAGTTTACCAGACGGGATGGCATAGGGAACAGAGCTGTTATAGAATGTGGCAGTCCTGCTAGAAATACTTCAAATTCTCCTCCCAGACGGGAGCAACAGAAACAAACCATAAAGTGGGTGTGTGAGGTCTCTAACAATGCTATGAGCTGTAAGCACAAAGTGCTTATAAACAGTATCCTGGATAACGGGAAGTGAGCTTCCTATAATCTTCTCTGCTGTCCTCACCACTCTCTGTATGGGCTTTCTGAGGCACTGCTGCCACCAAAGCAAACAGTGATGCAGTGTGTTAAAATGCTCTCAATCCTGCCTCTCTAAAAAGTGGCCAGGACAGGAGAAAGATGGGCTCTCCTTATCCAATACAGAAAATGCAGATGTTTGTTTGCATGCTTCATTAATTATGACATCTGGAGAGACCATCTCAGATTGTTAGTTATCTGTACCCCTAGTTACTTAATACTGTCGAACAACTCTACAGCTGCATCTTTGATGCTGACTTGTGTTTTTCACACAACTATTACAGCATGCCTGTGATCGCACGATCAAGTCGCACGATCGCATGATCATGAAAGGTCGTAAAATGAGGCAAGATCCATTTAATAACTGACTTGTTTAGGAATGGAAGTTTCAGGTTCAACTGTCATCAAAGCCTTTCTGGAGTTTAAGGTCAAAGGTCAAAACAGGGAGGGATTTGCAGTGGTTGGTGCAGTAAACCACAATTACATCTAGTGCCATTAAATCCATGTTTTACACATTAATTGATTTGTTCCTTTACCTAGCCAGGTGAGGTTGTTTGTTAAATTAAAGGAGGGAAATAACTGGCTCCTTTCTTCTGTAAAAGATTTCTTCCAAGCATCAAAAGACAAGGCAAAGGGGCCTTACCTAAAAAGGCCACGTTTTTGGAGGTTTCCAACATAACGTCTCTGTGCAGGGCTTTCTGAACAGGATCAAGCAGAGACCATTCCTCCTCAGAGAAACACATAGCAACCTCCTTTAGAGAGACAGGAATCTGCAAAAAGAAAAAGAAAAAAAGAAAAGAAAGCATATCCCCCCCACCCCCCTGAGCAAACCGATTGCATTTGCAAATTCTCTCATTTTTGGTTCAAGAATCCCAAAGCAAAGATTTGCAGTGGGTCAAACAGGAATATTCTGCAGGGTTAAAACTTGCAGCCAGTGGAGCGGATGCATCACACACTGGCCACGCCCACCCCTGCTTTAGCGAAGGACGTCGTGATTTGTCACATGACAAGCGTTTGACGTCCCTGCAAATGACCAGCTGTCTGCAAGGAGCATAAACCCTTCCATTTCCCCACCATCCAGTCAGAGCTGAAGAAGCTTCTTGGATGAGGAGTGAAACGTCTTCAAAGAAAAACCAGAAAGCCCAGTTGCCCCCTGAAAACAGCACCTTTGGGACAACCATGACCTGGAGGACCGAGATCTCCACATAAACGTATTTCCTCACCAAATCCTAGCTAGGTCTATCACCACTTCTAATCTGGACAGTTCTAGCAGAATGCACTGATGGGACCTTATGTTGTGGTCCGCCAGCAGCTTGTGGAGCTAGCAACGGGAGTTGGACAGTGAGGAGGCTAGGGGAGGAACATTGGCCAATCCTGGAGTCTGGGGAAGGCTCGGATATGGGCTCTGAGTCAGAGGCAGAGATGGGGCCAGGACCATCTGCGAGTGATGCAGCCTCCAGAGTCGGGACAGCAGAGGCAGAGGAACAGGAGGAGCCTGTTCCTAGTGCACGCATGCACACAGCTGCCAGAAGGCAGGACAGCTAAAGCAAAAGGGGCGACTCAGGAGTAAGGCCAGGAGATGATAAGGCTAAAAGAGCAGCATAGACAGTTGGGCTCTTTGTAGGAAACTAACGTTGCTAAGTCTGTCTCCAGTCAGTGTTTCTTGTTTCTGAACTCCGTGGGGCTTTGCCACAAAAGTCCTTTGGCGGGGTAACATAGAAGAGAAAGGCTTGTGATAAGCCCGAAGGACTTCTTACGAAGGACTTGTTTTGCAATTCATTTGGACTCAGCTGGGAATGAAGTAATTCTCAGCTGTCATAATAAAATGGGTTTGTTTGGAATTAATTGTGCCTTGTAATGACTAAATAATCCTAGGTCACAACACATTCTCTACATTTTAGCCAATGGACTAGAAGTCAACCCTTCTTTCAGTAGAGTGTGGGGACAGCTCACAAAAGACTTTAGATTTTTAGGGTGCCATCAACATTTAGATTACACTGAGCCCAATATCCTATGCAGAGTCCATTGAAAGAGACATCCAACTGATCCTTGCACCTTAGTTGACATTTCTTCTCCTACCTTTGTTTGGGGTTCAACTGGCTCTTCAACGCGAGAAACAGAAGAACCTATGGATGCAGATTTTCCATTCCCTGTGAGGCAAAAGTGACATAAGCAGAATTTTTAGAAACATAGTTGTTAAGGTAAAGGTTCCCTCGCACATATGTGCTAGCTGTTTCTGACTCTAGGGGGCGGTGCTCATCTCTGTTTCAAAGCTGAAGAGCCAGCACCATCCAAAGAAGTCTCCATGGTCATGTAGCCGGCATGACTGAACCCGAAAGGTGCACGGAACGTTGTTACCTTCCCACCCAAAAGGTGGCCCCTGTTTTTTTCTACTTGCATTTTTACATGCTTTAGAAACTGCTAGGTTGGCAGAAGCTGGGACAAGTAACGGGAGCTCACCCTGTTACGCGGCACTAAGGATTTGAACCGCTGAACTGCCAATCTTCCGATCGACAGGCTCGGCTGTCTTAGCTGATATTACATACAAAACAGGGCCTAGAGAATCAGGGAAAAAAACAACCCTTCTTTCCAAGGAAACTTCTCTTACTTGAGGTGTCCTGGCTTGGATCTTCATGGAAGATCCCTCTGAAGAGCTGATCCCCGGAATAATCTGGCCAATCCCTTCTTTCCTCTGGATTCTCAGACTTCAAGTTCAGTCCTTGGAACTGATGGACCAAGAAAAGCAAAAAAAGAAAGGAGGGGGTCAAGCTATTCTCCAAAGTACCAGAGGGCAGGACAAGAAACAATGGATGGACACTAATCAAGGGGAGAAGCAACCTTCCCACCCTACTCCTGGGGGAAGGATATTATACAATCTCCATTCCCAGCCCACTCCAAGGGAAGGATAATGTAAAATCCCTATTCCTGCCCCACCCCAGGGGAAAAATATTGCACAATCTCCATTCCCACCTTACTCCTGGGGGAAGGATATCATACAATCCCCATTCCCACCCCACTCCAGGGGAAAGATACTGCACAATCCCCATTCCCACCCCACTCCTAGGGATATTGCAAAATCCCCATTCCCATGCATGGGGGAAGGATATTATACAATCCCCATTCCCACTGTAATCCAAGGGAAGGACACTGCAAAATCCCCATTCGTACCCCACTCCGGGGGAAGGATATTGCACAGTCTTCATTCCCACCCCACTCTGGGGCCAGACAGAGGTGTTTTTTGCCGGTTCTCTGAACTACTCAAAATTTCCACTACCAGTTCTCCAGAACCTGCTGCATATCATCCCCAGTATAGGCTCTCCTGCTTGAGCAAGGGGTTGGACTGGAAGACCTCCAAGGCCTCTTCCAGCTCTACCCTGATTGATTGAGAGTTAAATACCTCCTAAGTATCTTTGCAAACCTGTTAAGGACCTTGTAAAAATTTCGACAAATGCTTTGTTCCTTGATATCCCTTTTTGGCCTTGCCAGGTCACGAAGGCCTCTCACCTGTTCCTTCTGCTCCTCCGCCTGGCTCAGGAGGAAGCCTTCGGCCAGGGCCAGCGCCTGGGAGCTGTTCTCTGCTCTACACTCCCGCACCCAGCCCTCCATCTCTGGGGGCAGGAGAGCCAGGAACTGCTCCAGAACCACCAGGTCCAGCATCTGCCCGTTGGTGTGTTTTTCCGGCTTCAACCAACGGCGGCAAAGTTGGTGGAGGTGGCTGCATGTCTTCCGGAGTCCCTGGTCCCACAATCTGGAGGACCGAACGCCCGTCTTCCTCCTGGTCGTTTTCCGCAGGGCATCCTTCTTCGCGTTCTTCCACGGGGCAGCATTCATCAAGGGGAAGTCCGTCTTTGCCTGCTCCTTTGGAGGAGGGAAAAGGAGAAGTCGGTGGATCCAGGTAGTCCTTGATGTACAACCGTTTGTTTAGCGATCGTTCCAAGTTACGACGGCACTGGAAAACATGACCCTTTGCAGCATCCCTAAGACCACGTGATCAAAATTCAGATGCTTGGGAACTGGTCCATACTGATGACCGTTGTAGCACCACTGAATTCATGTGATCACCTTTTGCAACCCCAAGTGAAAAGTCAACAGGTTGGAATGAATCTCACTTAACCAGAGTGTTACCCACTTGTCAACTGCAGGGGTTCACTTATAACCACCATGGCAAGAAGTTTTTGTAACTAATTTGGGGTGAAACTCCCTTGAGGAGCAACTCACTTAATGACAGAAATATTGGGCTCCGTTGCAGTTGTAAATCGAGGATTACCTGTGCAGAGATTAACTTCCCAACTGGGGCAAGAAAGGTCATAACATGGGGGAAAACTCACTCCAACACCTCACTTAACGGCAGAAAGCTTGGCCTCCCCGGTGGCCGTTATAAGTCGAGAACTACCTTCAGAGTCTTTCCTGACTCCAGCTGCGTCCGATGAAGCCCTGCCTCCTCCGGGGAGACGTTTAGCGAGGTCCCTCGCGGAGCTTCCTCCAGGGGCGCAGCCGGCCAGCTCCGCTCCTTGCGCACCAGGCGCAGCGCCTTCTCCAGCAGCGGGCGCAGCTCCGGCAGGGGCAGCTCGTCCCATCGCTCGGGCCAATCTTCCTCCCGCAGGGCTTGGATCAGACCTTGGATCTGGGCTTGGATCGGAGTTTGGCTCTGAGGTTGGATCGGGGCTTGGACTCGCCTTTCCTCCCGCACCATCCACTCCAGCGCCCAAAGCGCTTCCCGCGGCCGCTTCTCCAGCAGCGCCTCCAAGGCGAGCTGCAGAGCGACCGCGGCGTCGCCGCGGGGCAAACCCGGCGATCCCTCTTCCAGCCGCGCCGCCACGTTCAGCAGCGCCGCTCGCAGCGCCGCCGCCGGATCCGCGCCTTCGCCCAGCGCTTGAATGCCGCGCAGGAGAGCCACCTCCAGCCTCAGCAAGCCCTGCAGCCGCTCCTGCAGTTCCTCGGAGAGGACGGCGTCCCCGGCCAGCAGCGCCTCCCTCCCTCGCCGGGCTCGCTCCAGCTCCGCGCAAAAGCGCTCCGGATCCGGCGGCTCTCCCGGCCTCACCGCCCAGCGCCACCCGGCCCGGATCGGTTCCGACACGTGCGCCGCCAGCAGCGCCTCCGCTTCCGCCAGCTGGCGCGCCAACTGCTCGGGAGAAAAGCCCAGCCGCGCCATCGCTCCTCTCCTTTTACTGCCCCGCCTCGTTCGGTGGTTAAGTAAGCAGGCGGGAGGCCCGCCCCCTTTGCTGCCCCTCCCCAGAGGCGGAGCTTCGTGAAACCCGCCCCTTTCCGTCTTTGCGATCGCGGATTTCCCCGCTGCTCCCGGCCCCTTAAACCGGGGGCCCACGGGCACTGCTTGGTGGCAACTGACACAAGAAGTCTTTCTCCCCCATATAATTACATATAATTCCCTCAACACTGTCAAACTATTCCCTGCATTACTATTAATATTCCCATCGTTTCTATCACCCAACTCCTTCCACTTATGACTGTATGACTGTAATCTTGTTGCTGGTATCCTTAAGATTTATATTGATTTGTTTCCTAAGTGTGTATATATATATATATATTGGTCAAGTGTGATTGGACACACAAGGAATTTGTCTTGTTGCATATGCTCTTTGTACATAAAAGGAAAAAATATATATGATTTGATTGCTTACTTATTCCCTATGACTATCATTATCACACTCGCAGATTGTGTTGACAGGAGGGCAGAGCTCGGCCCCTAGGTCCCTAATTTGTGGGGTTCCTCAGGGGTC
>JANHFP010406099.1:0-11587 GCA_032468135.1 Calamaria suluensis
TCATAACCTTCCTTCCCTCAGACCCTCACTCACTCGCATCATAACCTTCCTTCCCTCAGACCCTCACTCACTCTCATAACCTTCCTTCCCTGAAATCCCAACTCACTCTCATAACCTTCCTTCCCTCAGACCCCAACTCACTTTCATAACCTTCCTTCCCTCAGACCCCCCCCACTCTCATAGCTTTCCTTCTCTCAGACCCTCACTCACTCTCATAACCTTCCTTCCCTCAAACCCCAACTCACTTTCATAACCTTCCTTCCCTCAGACCCTCACTCACTTGCATCATAACCTTCCTTCCCTCAGACCCTCCCTCACTCGGATTATAACCTACCTACCTCCCTTCCTTCTCCCTCCCTTTTCTTCTTTTTCTAACTTTCCTTCCTTCCCTCAGACACTCACTCGCACTATAATCTTCCTTCCTTCCCTCCCTTTTCTTCTTTTTCCTTCTGCCTTCATTCATTCTTCTTCATTCCCCTCTTTCCTTATTTTTCCTCCCTTGCTCTCTTCCCTTCTTTTTGTCTTTCTCCTTCTCCTTTCCTGTCCCTTCAAGTGCAAAAAGGGGAAACATTTCTCCTTTTGTTTTGGTTTTAGTTTGGTTTGATAGCCCACTGCCAGTGAAAATGGGGGCCCTCCGTTTTTGCCAGCAGAGGCACCACAGGTCTGTCCTTTGCAGATTCTAGTGCAGCCCTACCAGGCCAGATCTGACCCGTGTGCCTTTAGTTTGACACCCCTGGCCTAGATCCTCAGTTAACCAAGTCTTTCCAAGTCACCTTATCTGCTGCCTTTTCTTTTTTTTAAAATATGGATTCAGTTTGGGTCATCTTAGCATATAGAATATAGAATAACAGAGTTGAAAGGGACCTTGGAGGTCTTCTGGTCCAACCCCCTGCCCAGGCAGGAAACCTGACACCACTTCAGACCAATGGGTATCCAACATCTTATTAAAAACTTCCAGTATTGGAGCATTCACAACTTCTGGAGACAAGTTGTTCCACTGATTCATTGTTCTGTCAGGAAATTTTACCTTACTTCTAGGTTGCTTCTCTCCTTGATTAGTTTCCACCCATTGCTCCTTGTCCTGCCCTCAGGTGCTTTGGAGAATACTTTATCAGCTCCAAGGGGATTCTTTTTTTTCACGACCTTGAAAACGAAAAACTTCCCTAAGTTCCTATAAAAAAAGGGGGGGAGGGGAAATAGAGGTAGTAAGATCAGGACAGGGGAAAAGCCACAAAAAGACTTCGTTGGTGGATTTTCAGATGCCACAAGCTCTTGTGTTTTTTTCACTCAGATGTCTTAGAATTGGCACAAAAGACTTTGAGACACTACTTTTATTGGGGAGATGTCCTTCCTCCTTTACCGATGGGGGGGAAATGGCCTTCCATTTGGGACACATAAGTAGCACCACTACTAAGCCTTTTTTTTTGGTCCTTTCTAGGATATTAAAAAAATAAAGTTTTGATATAGAAAGGTAGACCGTGTCTTGGTAAGGACAACAATTTTCAACTGTCCACCAGGCCAGGGGTCTCGAACCTTGGCACCTTTAAGCCTGGCGGACTTCAACTCCCAGAAAAGCAAAGCTGGCTGGGGAATTCTGGGATTTGATGTCCGCCAGGCTTAAAGGTGCCAAGGTTCGAGACCGCTGCACCAGCCAACAACCAAAGAGAAAAAAAACTTATCAATATGGTCATTGCAGGCAGCGAATGGCGGGGGAGGGAATTGGTAAAAAAAGAAAGAAACTTTTAAGAGTTAAGAATTGTGGCTGTGCTCACTATATTGACCTGCCTTGGGAGCAGATGCTTGAAATGGAAACTTCGGACTTGGTTAAGGACAAAATGGACGCTTGGAAGGAAGCGACCTTGAAGGAGAAGGCGAAGAAATGCCGAAAGAGACCGTAAACAAGGCGTAGGAAACTGCACCTTCAGACTGCAGCGCTTCTCCGTTAGAATCGTTTTGCCTTTCCTGAACTTATATTAGACACACAAAAGGGAGGGCGTTTTGCATCCGTTGCTTTGAATAGAGTGTTTCTCAAATGCTGTGTATCGAAAAGAAACGGCAACCATAGAAGTGGGAGACTCAGAAGCGGACAATTTTTTTTTATGGCACTTGAGAAAAGGACAAAAGTTTCCGTGTAAGTTGCATGGTTTTTCTGCAAAGAAAGAACGATACGCAACTAAAACGAGACTCCCATTGCCGTGCGCACGCGCACACACCGGAATAGGGAAGGAAAAAAAAATCTCTTCACACTTTGCCAAAATGAAAGAAGTGTAACTTCTTCGTACATTTCTTGTAAGTATGAAAAATGATAATAAAATATATATCTGTACAAAATGTTTTAAGTGTTGAGTGCTTGTGACCTTCCCAGACAAACATCACTGGTTTTTTGGGGGGTGGGGAGGAAAGCTCATCCAAATTTATTTTAGGGAAGCCAAAATAAAACTTTTCAAATGACAAGCCCCCCCCCCCCCAGATTGTTGCCATGGTTTTAATATTTTTAGAGAACTGAAATCTAAATTCAGCCATAAATTTGTTCCAGTAAGCTTGGATCCAGGATTCTAGATCCAGGATGATTCATTGTTTTGTGTAAAACATTTAAACCACTAGACCTCAACGTATTATGGGAATTGAACCTGGAATTCTGGCTGTGAGCCACCATCGTCATACGTTGTGGCGTCACACAATTAGATCTGAAGTCATGACTTTTTTATTTTTTTCATGACGGGTTTTCTCAAATTTTAGTTTATTCAGCAAGAGTTAAAACAGAAAATGCCAACATTTTTTTAAAAAAGTGGACAAAAGAAGAAGAAAAATACAACAAACAAAGACACATTAAAAAGTGTATTTAAAAAAGACTAACATATAATGTCCTCCCTAGTTAAATGCTGATTGTGGTAATATAATATGACATTAGTTTCCCATCACTTGCAAAACAGGCCAAAAGAATTTTAACATACCGCGTTTTCCTGAAAACAAGACATCCCCTGGTAATAAGGCCAATCGGGCTTCTGAGTGCATGCGCTAAAATAAGCCCCTCCCCGAAAATATTTAAACGTGTGTGCAGCCAGTCCCTGCCATTTCCTCTGGTTAACGTTAGGGAGACAGAGCTGGAAATTGGGTAAGATTGCTCCACGCGCCCCAAAATAATAAGGCCTCCATGAAAATAAGGCCAAGCACTTATTTCGGGGTTCAAAAAATATAAGACAGGGTCTTATTTTCGGGAAAACATGGTACTAAATCTGCTTATTATTTTTATGTTCTGACAATTGTCATGGCTGTCGTGTAAATCTACTTTCTCCAGTGGTGGGTTGTTGTGGTTGTTCTTTGCCAAAATCCAGAAATAAGACACCAGAAACCAGCAGAAAACGTTGCATATTATGGTTGCTTGACTATGGGACACTGCAAACAGGCGTAAAGGTTGCCGAGCACCCAAAATACAATCGCGTGACCCAGGGGCGAAATTCTACCAGTTCGGGTGAACTGGTAGCAAGAGTGGCACGCGGTTTAGCTCACCCACCCGGACGTCATTACTTCCTGGTTTTAAACAGGGAAATAACCGGGGTTTTGACCCTCTGTGCATGCGCAGAGGATCTAAAATCGGACGTGACGATGGCGCATGTGGCACGCCCACTTCTGTACTGGTAGGGAAGGTAAGTAGATTTCACCTCTGGTGTGAGCACGGGATGTGTTTTGAGTGGCCATGGTAACTCCGAAAATGGATCCCAAGTAACTCTGGGGAGGTCCATTGTAACTGAACAGTTTTCAAGAGTCCAGTTGTAAGTTGGGGGGGGAACTTGCATAGCTCCCCATTTTATATCAACTTTTGGGCAGTTCTAATTCTAAACCATTATTTCCTGGATTCACACAACACAATGATACTGGTTTACCCGCTAAAGTGGCTAACATCCATTTAAATCAATTTTAGCCTGTTGGGTGAAACTAGGATAGGTTTGTCTACCTGAAAAAGGGTAGACTGAGAAAAGGAGGGTCATTTCAAGCCGATCCTCTTGGGGGGGGGGAATTGAGAGGAATAGAGCAATAAAAAAGAACACGTTTCTCCGTCTGCTAATATATGGGGTCCTATTGAATTAATCCGTTTTCCAAGGTTGTGCAATTTAATACGTTCCCCTCGCAACTATCCTTCCATTCCCCACCACCCGGTCAGAGCTGAAGAAGCTGCTTGGGTGAGAAGGGAAACGTCCTCAAAGAAAAAATCCAGAAAGTCCAGTTGCCTCTTGGGGGAAAAAGAAGGCAACCATGACCTGGATGACTGAGAATCTCCATAGACGGAGAGAGCCTGTTAGCTTTTCTTGGCTGAATTGTTTTGCTGCTGCCCTATGGTTAATTTTTTGGTTCACTTCCCAGTCTAGAGCACAGCCCTGGGATTTCCTTGTGGTCTCCCCTCCCAAGCATAAATACGGCCAATCTGGTTTATTTCTTCCAGATCATCCAAGATCCATGTTGGTGGGAGGTTACCACTCCTGTGATGTGAGAAAGCCACAGGAGGCAATAACTGAGACCTGTTTCAAAATGAAGGTAGTCCTCACTTAGTGACTAAAATTGGGACTGGCATCTGGGTTGTGAAGGAAGCATTCACAAGCATGCAAATGTATTTAGGATTGGATTTCAGTGTTCTTTGGCTTTTCAGACTTCCAAAAATCGTCAGTGTGATGATTGGTCTTAATCTGACTTTTTAATCGCTGTTGTAACCGTAAACGGTCCCTAAACAAGAGCGTTGATAAATGAGGATGTCTTATAAGCCTTCAGGGACCTCATACTTTTAAGGATACCACAGCCAACGGATTGGGCCTACTGGAGGGCAGGATTCAAATCAAACCATGCTGAAATTGCATCCACATCGCTGGAATAGAAACTGCACATCAGCTGTTCCAATTTTTCATCACAAAACTATTGTGAAAACAAGTATGTGCATGACGTCAAAACGAAACGGATTTGACAGAATCAGTGGTGAAATCCGATTTATTTATTTTTTACTACCGGTTCTGTGGGGTTGGCTTGGTGGGGGTGGCAGGGGAAGGGTACTGCAAAATCTCCATTCCCACCTCAATCTGGGGCCAGCGGTATTTGCCGGTTCTCCGAACTGCTCAAAATTTCCGCTACCGGTTCTCCAGAACCTGCTGAATTTCACCCCTGGACAGAATCTTGGAGTGCAACAAGCCACCTTTGCAGCATCAGTGACAGCTGTTCTCAGAATTAGAATGGAGCGGGAAGGGACCTTCGAGGTCCTCTAGTCCAGCTCCCTGTTCAAGCAGGAGAAACCAGCCTGGGATTATAAACTGTTACCAGGTGACCCCAAATCAGGGGTGAAATCCAATTTTTTTTACTACTGGCTCCATGGGTGTGGTGTGGCTTGGTGGGCGTGGCAGGATACTGCAAAATCTCCATTCCCAACCCACTCTAGGGGAAAGGATTTTCTTTCTTTCTTTTTCTTTGCCTCTCTATCTCTTCTTTCTTTTTCTTTCTCTTTGTCTCTATCTTGTCCTTTGTCTCTCTATCTTGTCCTTTCTTTGTCTCTCTATCTTGTCCTTTCTTTCTTTCTTTCTTTCTTTGTTCCTTCCATTTCTTTCTTTCTTTCTTTCTTTCTTTCTTTCTTTCTTTCTTTCTTTCTCTGTCTCAAGCCTCATGGAAGCAAAAATTGAGCCACCACCACCACCACCCCCGCCGTTTTTGGCCTAGCATGCTTCAGGGAAGCCTCCTGGGAGTAAAAATGAAGCCCCACTTTTGGCCTAGCACGCTTTTGAGAAGCCTCCTGGGAGCAAAAACGGACCCCAATAGGTAGTTAATTAAAAAATGCTCCAGTGATTGCACGGCTCAGCTGTAATCATCTGAGCTTTTTCCTTTACCTTTTAAAAAGCATTTTTACTACCAGTTCTGGCAAATAGGTAGTTAAAAATGCTTTTAAAAGGTTAAAAAAAAAGAGGCTCCCACGATCAGCTCAGCTATTGGTTCCGATGATCCAGTGGAGAGGGCGGAGCCAGGGATTTTTACTACCAGTTCTCCACACCACCTGCTGCCATGGCTACTGGATCGGCCGACCCAGTCCGACCCGGGAGCATTTCATCCCTGAGGTCGCCACTACCAGTTCGGCCGAACCGATCGGAAATGGCTGAATACCGGTGTTGTGTTCTGTGAAGGCTAAGTCCCGCCAAGGTCCTCCATCTTGGCGGGAACTCGCCGTTTGAAACTGATTGGTCCCCGCAGCTGAGAGCTCCGTATATAAGGGGGAGCTGCCAAGCCTCAGGCGCAGAGTAGTTGAATAAAGAGCTGTTGTATTGGATTGAGTCTCCACTTCCTTTCTTGCCCATACCTAACAACCACCTCTGCGCACGATTCATCCTCAAATTCTTTGAGCCAAAAATCATAGAAAGCTCTCTCATCTTCTGGGGGTTTTCCTTCCTTCCCAGATGGAAAAACGTGATTTAAATAACAATACCAACGACAGCTCTTTAAAGCGTTTTACTCAGTTAATTGTTAAAGAGACATAATTATAAAAGGAGGGGGGGAGTAGGTGACAACTGAGGAAATACCATCATACACTAAAGGAATATCTTTTTTCTCAAAGTATTCAGAAAGAAAGCTACAGAAGATGGTTAAAGGAGCCACCATGCAAGCAGAACAGAAAACAACAAATGCTTTGTTTTAAACCATATGTTTTAAATGCCTTCTTTGTGCCTTCCTTAATAACTTAGAGTTTAATTTAATTTTAAATAGTCTATTGCATTTGTATATGTGTGTTTTAAGGTCTGGCTGTACACCGCCCCGAGTCCGCAAGGAGAGGGGCGGTATAGAAATCAAATCAAATCAATCAATCAATCAATCAATCAATCAAACAAACAGTTTATATATGCCTGATGCCCAAATTGGATTTGTACAGCCTGGATAAAATTTCCAATATACTGCATTTTCTGTACAAATTTCAGGTCTTTGGCCAACCAAGGAATGCTGTCCTAGGGTTGGCCCACTGCCTGAGGGCTACAGGACCCTGGATAGGGAGGAACCAACTCTGACTCAACCCTAACAAGACAGAGTGGCATTGGATTTTTGGTCCCGTTGATTCTGGTGATATATCATCTCTGACTGTGACGAATACCACTATTCCAGATAGAGCTGGTGTGAAATTTAGGGGTCCTCCTGGATTCACAGCTTCTGCTCGGGGAAGAAATAATAACTATGCTGAAGGTGGCCTTCACATTGATTTATCTTGTTACAGCAGTTTCTCCTATTCTTGAATTGAAAGACCTTGGTCATGGTTGCTCATGCTCTGCAACATGTCTTAATGCCCTTCAAGGCCATCCAGAAATTGCAACTTATCCAGAATGTGTAGTTCAGAGTGTTCCATTATTTTCTCATAGTACCACTATCGCTGTGTGATCTGCCCTGGCTGCCAGTCTCTTTCAGGATGTTATTCAAGGTACTGGTTATCCCATTTAAAGCCCTGACTTGCCTCATCCGGAGGGTATCTACTTATTTCACTAGATAGAGTAGACGCACCCAAGGTCCCTTCCTTTAAAGGACTTAAGCACCTTTTCCATGGCAAGCCTTGTCCTATGGTATACTTTGCCCCTTGAGATCCAGCAGGCCCATAACTTTCTGGCTTTCTAGAATCTCTTGAAGAGCTGGCTCTTCCTCCAAGTGTTGGAGCAGAAGGAGGCAGAAGTTCAGTGTAGCTGAATGTGAATGAATGGAGGTGGGAGGAGAGGTATTGTCTCTGGGGTTTTTGTTTTGTTTTATAGTTTTATAGTTGTTCTGTGAGCTACTCAAGATTATGGCACATGAAATGGGCAGTCATATGTCTTTCTAAATAAATAAAATAGGTAAGTCTTATGAACATAAAATCCATGGCTTGACTTTGGTGAATCATCTGTTTCATATAACAGACTCCAATTTCTTGAGTGCCCAGCATGAAAATAGACAGGGGAAAAATGCTACCTGCATGAGGAAAGTTATAAGAGGATTGGCTGACATTCTAAGGATTTTCAACCTGCTTTTTGCGTCTTATTATATTCTCTTGGGTATAATCTTTTTTGATATGAATATTGAGCCTTTATTTAAAATTTACTTGAAAAGTCAAACTAGATGTTACCGTTAATTTGCATTTGCACATCTGGAACAACATAAATGCCATTCATAAAGTTTCTTTCTACTATGCAGTATCAGGGCTAAGAGAGCGACAAGAACTGTCTCCAGATGGCACCTAAGATCAAAGTTTTTTAAAATCTCTGCTAAAATGGGTATCTTTATGAAATTTAATTCCATTTTTTTAAAAATAAAAATGTTTATTGATCAAGCTGCAAGAGGTTTCACCATTCCTTATATTTTCAAAATTTAGAACTGAGTATGACTACATAGCTGTGCTGACTGTGGCTCAGATCATGAGCTTCTCGTTGCAAAATTTTGGCTTAAATTGAAGAAAGTAGGGAAAAGCAGTAGGCCACTGAGGTATGAACTAAATTATATCCCTGATGAATATACAGTAGAGTTAACGAATTAGGTCTGATAGACAGAGTACCTAAAAAACTATGGATAAAGGTTCATAACATACAAGAGGTAGCAATTAAAACCACCCCAAAGAAAAAGAAATACACAAAAGCAAAATGGCTGTCTGAGGAAGCTTTACAAATAGCTGAGGGAAGAAGGGAAGCAAAAGGCAAAGAGGAAAGAGAAAGATACACCCAATTGAATTCAGAGGTCCAGAGAATAGCTAGAAGAGATAAGAATGGCTTATTAAATGAACAGTGCAAAGAAACAGAAGAAAACAATAGAATAGGGAGGACCAGAAATCTCTTCAAGAAAATTGGAGATAAGAATAGAACATTTCATGCAAAGATTGGCATGATAAAGGACCAAAATGGCAGGGACCTAACAGAGGCAGAAGAGATTAAGAAGAGCTGTCAAACTTACACAGAAGAACTATACAAGAACGAGCTTAACATCCTTGATTACCACAATGAGGTGGTCACTGACCTTGAGCCAGACATCCTGGAATGTGAGTCAAATGGGCTTTAGGAAGTCTGAGCAACAACAAAGCTAGTTGAGATGACAGTATTCCAACTGAGCTATTCAAAATCTTAGAAGACGATGCAGTAAAAGTGCTATACTTAATTTGCCAGCAAATTTGGAAAACTCAACAGTGTTCACATGATTGGAAAAGGTCAGTTTACATTCCAATTCCAAAGAAGGGCAATGCCAAAGAATGTTCAAATTACTGCATCGTTGCGCTCATTTCACATACTAGCAAAGTTATGCTCAAAATCGTACAAGCTAGGCTCCTGCAATATGTAGATTGAAAACTACCAGAAGTACAGGCAGGATTTCGAAGAGGCAGAAGAACTAGAGATCAAATTGCCAACATATGCTGGATCATGGAGAAAGCTAGGGAGTTCCAGAAAAAAAAACCTACTTCTGCTTCATTGACTATGCTAAAGCCTTTGATGGTGTGGATCACAACAAATTGTGGCACATTGTTAAAAGAGTTGGAAGTGCCATACCATCTTATTTGTCTGGTCAAGAAGCAACAGTGAGAACTGGACATGGAACCACTGATTGGTTCAAAATTGAGAAAGGAGTTTGGCAACACTGTATACTGTCACCCTGCCTGTAACTTATATGCAGAGCACATCATGAGAAAGGTGAGGCTAGATGAATCACAAATTGGAATTAATATTGCCAGGAGAAATATCAACAACTTCAGATATGCAGATAATACCACTCTAATGACAGAAAGTGAAGAAGAACTAAAAAGCCTCTTTCTATGGGTGAAGGAAGAGAGTGCCAAAGTTACCTTGAACTCAACATTAAAAAAAACTAAGATCAAGGCATCCAGCCCTCTCAATTCCTGGAAAATAGGTGGGTAAGAAATTGAGATAGTGACAGATTTTATTTTCCTGGGCTCCAAGTTCACCGTATATGGGGACTACAGCAAAGAAATTAAAAGATGCTTGCTCCTAGGGAGGCAATATATGGCAAATCTAGACAGTATACCAAAAAGCAGAGACATCACCCTGACAGCAAAAGTCTGTATAGTCAAGGCTATGGTTTTCTCAGTTGCAATGTATGGTTGTGAAAATTAGACCATAAAGAAGGCTGAGTGACAAAGAATTCAAAGCCTTTGAACTATGGTGCTGGAGAAGACTCTTGCGAGTGCTTTCGACTGCAAGGCGATCAAAACGGTCAGTCTTAGAGGAGATCAGCCCTGACTGCTCTTTAGAAGGCCAGATCCTGAAGATGAAACTGAAATATTTTGGCCACCTAATGAGAAGGAAGGACTCACTGGAGAAGAACGCAATGCTGGGAAAGATTGAGGACAAAAGAAGAAGGGGACGACAGAGAACAAGGTGGCTGGATGGAATCCCTGAAGTAGTTGGTGTGCGAGTAAATGGACTCTGGGGGGTTGTAGAGGACAGGAAGGCTGGGAAGAACATTGTCCATGGGATCATGATAGGTTAGACATGACTTGTGACTAACAACAACAACGACTATATAACATATTATTGTTGGAGAGGTTATTAGTTTTTTGCTCTTTTGTATACAATAACCTTGTGATAGTTGAAAATGCTTACAAGATATTTTGGGGTAATCAGGATTATTATCAGTCTTTATTGTGGCCATTGACTACCTTTGAGCATTATTTTATGACTAAGTATATAGAGCTCAAGAAAAAAATAAAACATTTTAAACAAATTTAAGAGAACAAAGGAAAATAAAACACTATAATTCAAAAGAGGATCTATCATACTTAAATGAAATAAAATTGCAGAATTACTTAACTGTTTAAGTAAGCTATTTCTAGGCTACTAAAATTCTGAGATTAGCTTTTGAAAGCGTAAAGTAATAAATACTTAACCCTAGATAAAATGATAAAAGATGAAGTATACATAAAGGTGTTTAATGCTCTACACCACGGGTGTCAAACTCACAGCGTCACATTGACATCACAAGATGTTTTGTGACTTTTACCACTTGGTGGAGTTGGGGTGGGCATGGCCTGTGTGTGATGCATCCGGCCCATGGGCCACCAGTTCGACACCCCTATTCTACACTGCATATTTCAAGAACATAAAACTATATCATGCAATGGTTATAGCAGAGGTCTGCAACCTTAAACACTCAAAGAGCCATTTGGACCCATTCTCCATAGAAAAGAAAACACTGGGAGCTATAAAATCTGGGTGGGCATGATCAACTTGACATCACTCACTCTCACCCAGTCACATGACCCACTAGCAACACCTATCCAGCTGATCATTAGGCAGAGAACCAATTGTTAAAAAACACTGGGAGCCACAAAACCCTTTTGACATCTAAAATGACGTCTCCCTCTGTCTCCCTCTCTGTATATATCTCTCCCCCTCCTCCTCCTCTCCCCATCTATATCTCCCCTCCTCTCTTTAATTCTGTGTCTCCCCTCCCTCTCTGTTTATCTCCCCTCTCCTCTCTCGGTGTCTGTCTCTCCCCCTCCCCCCTCTATCTCTCCACTTCCCTCTGTGTATATCTTCCCCTCTCCTTCCCTCTCTCCCCCTCTCTCTGTATCTTTCCCTGTATCTCTCCTCTCTCCATTCTCCCTATCATT
>JANHFP010406604.1:0-11584 GCA_032468135.1 Calamaria suluensis
GGTTTTCCTGCTTGGGCAGGGGGTTGGACTAGATGACCTCCAAGGTCCCTTCCAACTCTTATTATTATTATTATTATTATTGTGCTCTGGGCGGGTGTAGGTCTGAACAAAGCCACTTCCTCAAGTGCTCACTTGCTGCCCAGATAGTTGGACTTCTACTCCTGTAAATCTCAAGTAACAAGTCAAAGTCCCAAAGCTTTTTAAGGAGGCCTCTAGTTATACAGTTTGGGATGAATACCCTTTGGAATGGTGTGGGAGTAGGAATGGATTTCCAGAGGAAAAACTGCAGTCTACTGGAACCAGGAACCCTACTCAGGTGACCCTGAGGACACAGATAAACCTCCAAGTGCTTCAACGACCCTATAAAAGGATACAGGTTACAAGCTGTCTGCAAGGAATATAGATCCTTCCATTCCCTATGTCAGAGCTGAAGAAGCTTCTTGGATGAGAAGCGAAACGTCTTCGAAAGAAAAAAAAACACAAGAAAGTCCAGCGGCCTCCTGAAAAAGCACCTTTGAGACAACCATGACCTGGATGACTGAGAATCTCTACAGACTTTTAGCAAGTCAAAGCATTCCATGTTTGCTGGAATGATGGCATTGAAGTCCAATGTATTTTGGAGAGGAATTGGCTGGAGATGGTTGGACCAGGAAGTTGGAGGTACCTTTGGAGAACAAACTTGGTCCAATTCAAGGTCTACATGAGGCAGTCCTGAAAGCATCTACCGTGGTTTGATTTTCTTTTTCCTAGAACATCTCCCCCTGAAGAAGACTTCAGAGGGTTCCTTGGTGCTCTCTGAACTTGTTTTCTTGCAGATATTTCATTACTCAAACTAGGTAACATCAGTGCTAGTGAAAGCAAATCCTACTCCCTACTGGCACTGATGATGTTACCTAGTTGGGTTATGAAATGTTTGCAAGAAAATACCAAACCCAGGGAGCACCAAGGGCCCCTCATTTGAACCCGAGCTACAAATATTCTCCTTTATTGAGGACACCAGAGCCTTTCTAGCAGTTGATGTCCCTAGTGAATATCTCTGTAGGCTTGAGACTTCATGTCTCCTGAGAATCATTGCTGGTCATCTGTCAGAGACTGTAAAGCAAACATGTCCAGCCATGCTGGCATCTTCATTGTCCACCTACAGCAAGCCAAGGTAACTCTAACCTACAAATGCTTGACTTCTAATAAAGAGTTTGGTTATAAGGTGCTACAGGGTTTGTTGTAATTAACACAGAGGGCTAAGCCATGGCTTGTTTAAACATGGTTGAATGTATAAACTACAAACTAGCTGGATTTACATAATGCACAAAGCAAGATTAGCATGTCAGAACATGTCTAAATGATGAGTGAGCAAAGCCGGTGTTCAGATCAGTGGTTGGTTTCTACCAGTTCGCCCTAGTACAGGCGAACAGGTAGCGGTTGTGGCAGGAGGCTCTGCCCACCCACTTGGAGAATTCTGGGAGTTGAAGTCCACAAGTCTTAAAGCTGCCAAGTTTGGGGACCTCTGGTTTAAACCCATTATCATAGATTGGACTTCAAATTTATGTATCCTGTCCTTCTCCACATCCAATGAAAGAGTCAGTACTGTTGATTTATTTTAACCATACTTTATTGTACAAGCAATACGGCCAAAGTGCCTAGCAAACAAATCACATCGTGACTTTAGTGCACTGTAATTGAACTGGCTATTATTGTTATTATTAATTTTAATCAAGAGTTTTCCAGTTTATTGCAACACCCTGGTTGTTCCACTTCCAAAGACTATTTTTATTTTTATTCTTCAGTAGCTCACCTCCTGCTTCGGTTGTTCTTCCTGAGTGTAAGGTTACAATTACAGGTCATCCTCGACTTATGACCATAACTGAGCCCAGGATTATAGGCATAAATCATATCAGTCGTTAAGTGGATCCTCACGTGACTGATCCAGTTATATGACTTTTTATGATTTCTTTTGGTCGCAAAGGAAATCACCACAGCCGTTAAGCAAAAATGCAGTCATTTTAGCCAATGGGCATTTTTGACACAATCCAGTACCTTTTTTTTGGCGTCCAATCGCTGAGCAATTTAGTTGTAAATTGAGGGTTACCTGTATAAATGTCACAGAAATGGGAATTTTTATTTTGAACCCACAGTTGATCAAAAGTTTGATTGACACAGTCGATCAAAAGTTCAGATGACCTGTTTTGGGGACATCCGTCATACAAAATCTAGGGCTTATTGGTAGTGCTGGGTCTAGATTGAGACCAATCCAGAGAGGTCTTATAGAGCTTCCTGACCTCACACTTCCTAGCTGGGCATGGAACAAGTCACACGTTCCAAACTGCAGTGAGATTTGCCTAAAGTTCCCTGAGAGTGTTTCCCACTGTTCAAAGATGTTCAAAGAATTGCACTGTTCCTATGAATTGTGCAGTATAGTCAGTCAGATAGTTCGAGGAGTTACGGTAGAACAAGAAATAAGATGAGGTTACAAAAATCCTCCACAGTTGTTGCTAGTTGCTAAGAGTCAAAGCTCACCTCAGTAGATCATGGGGAAGGCTGAGCGCCAAAGAATTGAGGCCTTTGAACTCTGGTGCTGGGGAAGACTCCTGTGAGTCCCTTGGACTGCAAAGTGATCCAACCGGTCAGTCCTAGAAGAAATCAACCCTGACTGTTCTTTAGAAGGCCAGATCCTGAAAGTGAAACTCAAATACTTTGGCCACCTAATGAGAAGGACACACTAGAGAAGAGCTTGATGCTGGGGAAGATTGAGGGCCAAAGAAGAAGGGGACGGCAGAGAATGAGGTGGCTGGATGGAGTCACTGAAGCAGTAGACATGAGCTTGGGTGGACTCCAGAGGATGATGGAAGAAAGGAAGGCCTGGAGGAACATTGTCCATGGGGACGCGATGGGTCAGACATGGCTTCGCAACTAACAACAACAAATGTGGCCCTAGCCTTTGTGCCTGACAAATCTTAGTTTTTCAAACCTTATGTTTCTAGCTTTTGCACACTATCAATGATCTGTGCTTATGTAGGATATAGAAGTATTTATTTCATTTCACCTACATTAAAGATGTGGGACTGGGTGTAGTTTTAAAAGAATGCAGTAAGGAAGATTTGGAAATTGCTATTAAAAATGTATGTGGCTGTCAATACCGCTTCTATTTCCAATATTGTAAAAGGAGAAGTTGAAGTAATTTGACTCTCTATATATAGCAGTAGCACTTAGATCTATATACCACTTCATAGTGCTTTGCAACCTTCTCTAAGCGGTTTACAGAGTCAGCATATTGCCCTCAACAATCTGGGTCCTCATTTTCTCGACCTTGGAAAGTTGGAAGACTGAGTCAACCTTGAGCTGGTGAGAATCGAACTCCTGACAGTGAGCTGAATTACTCTTCCCCATTCTCATCCTCAGCTCTAGCCTCCCCCTCTCTGCTATACATACATACATACATACATACATACATACATACATATATATTGGTTAATTGTTTTTCTGCTAATGTTTTAAATGTATATATATACATTTAAATGTATATGTGTTTTATGTGTAGAGAAACCTAGTATCCAAATATGGAAGGAATGTAGCTTTTTTCCTTTGTGCCCTAAGCTCATCACAGAGTCTATTCCAGGCAGAAATTATCCGGCAACATTGTGTCGGTATTAATGTTTTACATTTTTTGCTGATATTTTAAATAAAGAGATGTATATATATATACATTTATAAAATGAGTACAGGTAGTCCTCGACTTACAACAGTTCATTTAGTGACTGTTCAAACTTACAACAGCAGTGAAAAAAGTGGCTTGAGTCCATTTTTCATACTTACAACCCCATAGACATGTGATCAAAATTCAGACGCTTGACAACTGACTCATATTTATGACGGTTGCAGCATGCCAGGCAGAGGTGAAATCCTCTGCGGGTTGCTACTAGTTTGTTTGCCTGCACATGCATGGTGCATGCCAGATGCATGGTGCATGCATGTGCAGTGTACATCAGATGCAGGCTGCACAGGCATCCACAGTATGCACCGAACATGCCTTTCGTGTGGAAAAAGCAGCAGTGGGGGGTGGACTGCTGCGCTGCCCAATTTAGATTCACTAGAAAGCAGGATTTCCTGGTTTCTAGCAAATACAAATTTCGTGACACAGCTGATCATCGGAACTACCAGTTCGGCCCAACCTGTAGCTTTTTTTTAGTACCGGTTCACTGAACCGGTAGATTTTATCACTACCAGCTCACAAAGTCAATGGGGAAGCCAGATTCGCTTAACAAGCATGTTACTATCTTAACAACTGTAATGATTCACTTAAGAAATGTGGCAAGAAAGGTCATAAAATGAGGCAAAATTCATTTAACAAATGCCTCACTTAACAATTTTGGGCTCAATTGTGATTGTAAGTCGAGGACTACCTGAAAATAAAAAGTATGATATAACATGTCAATCCTTCATGAGCAACGGCTTATAATTTTTCTCATTTCTGTTGTCATGCCAACAGTAATCTATTCCAAATATTCTGTATTTGCATAATATTAAACTTGGCAACAATAGAGAGAATAGAGTATGAAATATTTAGACAATTTTTATTTATAAACCTAAGGGAATTCCCTAACTCAATATATTGTTCTAACATAGTTTTAAGAATTATACTAGACAACGTTTGATCATTTATATCCGTTCTCTTTTCTTACCTTTTCCCAGCTCGGTATGAACAGAAAAAGTAGGTCAGGTTGTATTATCATGATGCTGATTTTCCTTTCAAATTTCAATTGATTTTATGCTGTGCAACCTTTGTTGGAGTAGAGCATTTCTGTGCAGTTGCCTGAAGAGAATTATTCCAATTAAGTGAAAGACAAAGTCTTTCCATTTTCCCCAAGTCAATTAAAGTGAATTTATTGAACCCCTTGCTGACAGCGTTGGTGCCTTAGAGTATTAGGAATAGAATTCCAAGTTATGAGACTGGAGCCTAACAATGATCTAGGACTGGAGAATTAACTTTTTTTTTGTTTATACAGCATTCATATCAGTACAGTATGTGCACAGTCATAAACAATGTTTTATTTCTCTCTCTATAGCCATTGGACTGAACCTTAAATTTATAAACTTTTTTCAGCAAAAAGAATAATTATGCATTCTGAACTAGGCTTCTTGAGTCAGTAAAACACACAAGTACACCCAAAAGCCTCTTTTATTGCAACAGCCGTGAAGTCTGTTCATTCACAGATGAGTCCCAAATAGTTGTAAATAGTCCTTCGGGATAAGTCCTTTGGGAAAATCACCCACCTTTATCTCCCTTGACACGCTGCCAAAGACCTAATTGGCAAAGCCACAGAGCTGCAGACTTTGAACAGAATTAACAGCATTGCTTCCTGCAAAGGGCCCACATGCCTTTGCGCCTCTTTTAAGTCTTATGGGAGGGGCCAATAATCTCCAAGCCCTACTCCCGAGTCATCCCTTTTGTTTTAACTGTCCTTGCTTTTTGGCAGCTCTGTGCAAGCGCGCTCTGGGAACAACTCCCCCTGTTCTAGTGCCTCTCTGATGTCCGACTCTTGAGGCTCTGAAGTCTGCACATAACTTCCTGATGGACCTGGCCCCGTCTCTGCCTCCAACACAGAGCCCTCCTCCGAGCCTTCCCCAGACTCCAGGACTGGCCTATGTTCCTCCCCAGCCTCCTCACTGTCTGACTGCTGCCAGCTCCACACAGGCCGACCACAAGATTATATTTATCATTATGGCAATCAATACGTTGTTCATTTGAAACTTCCTGATGGATAATACATGTATACAGAGGGAGAGATAGAGAGGAGGTACACACAGAATACTGATGGAAATCCAGCACAGTTCAAGGTTGGGAAATGATATGCAGTAAGCTAATGTTGAGCAACAGCAGAAAATGTGCACACACAGCACAATGATGAACTATGAAAAGCACCAGAATGTCTGCATTATCAAAAAAAAATATAAAAGCTAATCTAAACAAATAAACCCTATAATGGCCTAGAATGGGGATTTGGTTCATGTCGTACACAAAGATAATGGCTGGGTACCAAAACTACCTAACCCCACTTTAGTCTTGTTTTAGAGTATAGTGCAAACCCACCTATGTTTTGAATTGCCTATTACAGCTTTAGGTGGGGGTCGGGGAAGGACTTTAAGCCATTAACTGATACTTCTATAATGCTATACTGTGAGATCATAGGAGAGATACTGTATGTCTAACGATATAAAATATTTATACCAGGAGCTCCTGCTTTTATGAATATTGATTTTCTTTTCCTTCCTGTGGTTTTTTTCAATCTATTGTGCCTTTTGTGTTTAGCAATGTTGCATACATGCATATGACGCACATTGAAACAATGTTAGATGCCAATGCTATGCCATTGTCACAAGTGTTAAATTATACTTGTGATGGAATGGATGCTTGCAGGAGAAGGAAAGGAAGAGATGATTTGGGGGGTGTTTGTTGTTTAGTTTCCCTGTTTCTCAGAGAAAGGATGGAGAACCTTTGGAATTGTTTGATGAGAGGAAATTAAAATAAATTTTAAAAAAGGAGACTGATGAATATCACCACCTCATCCATTCATGGGAGAAGGATCAGTGTAGCAGGAGTGAGTGCAGGGAGGTTAAAAATGTCAAGATAGTTGCCAGGGATGGTTCTATTCCTTCTTTCTATTGATGCCCTGCCCTTGTCTTTGTGCATCACAATGCATCTACAAAACATGGCTTCAGTTGCACAGTTGTCATCACTTTTTGATCTGCTCCCTGCCTTTACTCCTGCTCTGATCCTGAATGGATAAAGTGGTCATGTTCATTCACTCCTGTTCAAGCACTTGTGTTTTCATGTTATATATGAACCCTTCCAATACAGATGTCCTACAGTCATTTATGTTGGATCGAGTCCAGAATGAGGAGATCAAACAAAGGGATGGGTACAACAACTTTATTCAATCCACTGGAAGAAAAACTGCACACAGGTAGCTCACCACATGCATCTTATATACCTGGTCAGTTGGAGAGCCAACCAGTGGCAGTGGTTTATTTTTCCCGCCACCTGAGAGTCCAATCAGCGGTGGTGGCTTTCTTTTAAATCACCTTTGCTATGTACATAACCCGTACGTAACAATTTAACTCTTTAAAGTGCATATGAAATAAGACAGTCAGCCATTGAAAGAAGTCTAAAGTCATGCTGCTTTACATTCCTACCCATGAACATCTCAATGGAGCTTGTTTCATAGTTGACCTCTATAGGAGTTATTACTTACATTTATTTCACAGATTTAACGCATGAAACAAACATGTTGCTTTAAAAAAAGTTTTCTCTTTTTAGAAATATCCCAGCAATATTCATCTTGGAAATGGTACTTTCATTATTTCATTATACACAAGAAATGTGTGGCTTGCATCTATCCTCCATGTCCTGTCATTTAAAGGGAAGCCTTATATCTTGAATAGGAACAGCGCAAACTGTATGTTTTAGGAACTTTCTGGGGGAAGCAATCAACCTCTTTAATAAACAAGAAGGAAAACAAATATGCCAAGTGTAGAGTCGTAATGTAATTTATCTAAATATTGGTCTACAAATGTTTAGGTACTTTATCTGATTTATTATTAACAGAGGTATTTGTATACCAGTATTCTTAAGCTACATAGAAATGTTAGCTGATTCTACTTTTTCTCCTTTTAAGCATCACATACGTTTTTTGCATTCTGACAGTTGGTAAAGTAATATTATGATAAAAAAAAATCCTAGCATTTGAAATCGATTGCCAAGTAGCAACCCATTAAAGCAAGCTACTTCGTCAACAGGGAGCTGTTAATCTTGCAGTCATAAAAATTTATAAGGATTTTATAGAATTAAAATGTTTGGTTATAATAATCATGGAAGAAATAGAAAGAACAGGATCTTGAGTCGGGTAGAAAAAATATGATCATCAACATATTGCCCTACAGCTTGCAGAAATTGAAAAAGTATACCTTTGGCATGATGGACCGAGTTTTCATTTTGTATAACTGTGTGCAGTTATTATTCAAATCATGCTGTATTCCATGCTGTATTCAATACAAGATTTTTTATTTAACTGAATATCATTGGATATGCAGTTAGCTTTTTCTCTTTGGGACTGATATAGTGGCACCAAATGACCATAAGAACATACTGTACACTATTTCCTTGTCCGTTCCCCTTTATTACCTTCCTCTGTCAACAAGTGATCATAGTGTTTAGTATTATGGTTTCAGTAGAATACAGAGGACCTCTGAAAGATAGGTGGTATCTTAGGCTTTTCCTGATATCTATGGCTGTATAGGGTACAGCTGCTGCTCAGGTCCACAGCCTTTTTCTCCAGGGGTGAAATGCTGCCGGTTCGGCTGGGTTCAGCCAGTAGCGATGGTGGCAGGTGATTGGGAGAACTGGTAGTAAAAATCCCTGGCCCCATGTCCCTTCTGCCCATCTGAGGCTTTCTTTTCATTTTAAAAGCATGTGTTTCTATCCTGCTTTCTAGCAAAGCTAAACCCTGCTTCACAGTTGATCATCGGAAATAATGGTTCAGAGGAACTGGTAGCTCTTTGTAAGTACTGGTTCACACGAATTGGTAGCTAACTACCAGTTCGCCCAAACTGGGAGTTTTTTTAAACTACCGATTCACCTGAACTGGTTGCTTATTTTTACTACTGGTTTGCCCAAACCTGTAGTTATATCACTACCAGCTCGCCCAAACCGGAGTGAACTGGTAGCATTTCACCCTTGGTAGCGTTCGACGATACCTGCCACCAGTTCATGATTATGTAATTCTGTTGGACCAGTTCCAAACATATTATCATAAATATTATTTAAAACAAAACAAAAATCAAACCTCACACCCAGACTAATTACAAGGACTGATGTTAATTTAAAGCTGTGACCTGCTCAGTTTTTTGCTCTTGGGTAAAAAAAAAACAAACACCTTTGATATTTGGATATTTAATGCTGTTCCAAAAGAAAGCCAGTTTCTCACTTATTTCTTGACTCATTTTACATATGTAGTGAAGAACACTGCCACCAAGAGGATTTCAGTTAGAAATGATTTTTTCTAGAAAAAAACCACAAGTATTTGGTTAGTGAGTTTTCTGACAAGATTATTCATAGGGTCATAAGAAGCATAGGTTGACTTCAGTGTCCTTATACGTTACACAATATAAAAAGTTGATAAATAAATTGGTGATAATATAAATATGTTTTATGTTCTCGGTATATGTTTCAGGATAGTGTTATATATTTCAAATTTGTGTAACATCTTAGAGTAGAAATCTGCATATTAGAGGTTAATAAACCACCCAAAATCCAGTTCAAAATTATGATTTAATCCAAAGAGTGGCAATTGAATTTTATTTGAATTGGGGGTGTTATTCCATCAACTTTCTTTCAACAAACAACACCATGGACAACAACACTACAAATTCCTAGACCTAAGTACATTTGAAGTCAGTGAGATTTAGCCTGTGTACCAGTGGTAGGTTGCTACTGGTTCGCCCTGAATTGGGAAAACCAGTAGCAGTGGGAGGCTTCGCCCACCCAGCAGGACATATCTGCACATGCGCAGAAGTGTCATGTGCACACGCGCATGCCCATGAGCAAATTGGTAGTGAGCAAAATAGAGACCCACTACTGCTGTGTATCTATACATAGAGTAACCATCATTTGCAAAGTAACCTTTAGGCTTTTATAGATGCTTGTTTGGTATTCTAGCATAGAAATAAAGCCAGACAATATTGTGATCAGACCATAGGTAATAAACATCTGTGATGGTGAACCTGTGGCATGCATGCCACAGTTGGCACACATAGCCATATTGGTGGGCATGTGAGCTCAGTTCCGGTGCACATGTGCGCACCGGTCAGCTTATTTATGGGCCTTCTGGGTCCACCAGAAGTAGGGCAACATGCTGTTTCCTACCTCCGAAAGGCCTTGGTGCGGTGGGGGGTGGGGAAGACCTGTTTTCTCTCTCTTCAGGCTTCAGAGCCTTTCTAGGACCTTCAGGAGGGCAAAAACTGCATCCTTCCCCCAAGGCCCTCTGGAGGCCTGAAATGGGCCATTTGCCAACTTCCGGTAGGACTGGAAGGCCCGTTTTTCTCAGTCCCCAGGCTCCAGAGGGTTTCTAGGAGTCTGGGGAGGCCAAAAATTTCCTGTTTGCGAACTTCCGGTCAGTGAACATTGTTGGTTTTTATATTTTTGATGATATTCTTTTTTCTGTATTATGTTAAATGTGTTATTAGCCACCCAGAATCATATTTCAGATATGGGTTTCATAAATTTCTGCTACCGGTTTGATGGGTAGGTGGGGGCCATGTTACTTCAATGGGCAAGGCTAATTTGACATCACTTATGGCCACTCAGTCACATGACCCCCACACCCACAGGAAAAGGTAGGAAAATTTTGGAATTTCCACCTATCCTCACCTTCCCTTTGCCAATCACCCCCGTTTTCCCTCCTTTAGTGACTCTGGCCCTAGCCCCGCTTCCTCCCCTAGCTCCGCCTCTTTGTTTGGGCTGCTTAGCTTCCACAGTGGCTGGTCCAGAGTCCAGAATGCAAACTGACCAGAGTTTTCCGTAGCCCCAAGCCAGCCACCTCTCTTGGAAAATGGCTGGCAAAGAAGCCTCTTTGAGAGCCACTTTGTGGCTGTGGCGGCTGGCCACAGGCTGTCAAAAAATCTTGCCAGAAAAAGCTGCTGCTGTTGCCACCATGTTCTTCATGCATGCACATCCCATTAGACTTGCAAGACAATGAGATGCATGTGCATGAAGAACATGGTGGCAACAAACCTGGTGGCCAAGGCAAGCAAGCGACAACCGGGCATCCGGTTTTGGGGGTGTGGCCAGCCAGCCATTGCTACTGGTTCGGTGACTGCCGACAAATTACCGCTACCAGTTATCCTGAACCAGTTCAAACCGCCACTGATGGGTAGCCATATATACCAATTTAATAATTAAATGATTAATTATTCATGCAAATCATAAAGAATTAGTTAAGTATTAAGAGCTCAGGAACTACCTAAATTATTCATGTAACAAGGAACAATTTTGCAGTGTCTTATAACTGACAGTAGATGTCTCCTTTGTTATGCAAAAGAAATATTTTGTCCTAGAAAAGTCTTTTTATCAGTTTAGCTTTGTAATCTTGATTTCCAACAATGAAATACATTTGTGAGAATACCCTAGATGTGACCGACTTCACTCCTTTCCACTGATTTCCACCCTTTCCATGATAAAAAATAATGGAAAGATCATGAATCTTAGACAAATCAAGTAGAATAACTTACATAAAGCAACATGTACTAATAACAGCAAAGCTAAAGATTACCATATATTGGAATATCCCGAGCATCTCTTACATAGTAACTAGAGATAGAATTTGGAAGATTGAGATTCTTGGATTCGATTCCAGGAATATGTTTGCAAGAAATGTAATTACCAATTAATAAAGATTTGTTTTTTTAAAAAATCTGATTATAGTACTGTATATCATCATTCTTACCTATTTTCAAGTATTATATAATAATAATAATAATAATAATAATAATAATAATAATAATAATAATAATAATAATAATAATAATAATAATA
>JANHFP010407418.1:0-11578 GCA_032468135.1 Calamaria suluensis
ATAATAATAATAATAATAATAATAATAATAATAATAATAATAATAATAATAATAATAATAATAATAATAATTGTACACCATGTATACAATGAAATTGGTTTAGTCACGTCTGGTGCAGGCCATAACAGAAAATACAAAACAACATAAATAGTATAGGGAATAATCTTTATACAAGTAATTGGGGGGGGACACCTAGTCATACATTTCCATATGTACATGGAGTGATTGTGATTGTGTTTAAGAGTCTAACAGCCCATGGGTAGAAGCTGTTTTTAAACCTTTTTGTCTGGCTGGCTATACTTCAATATTTCCTGCCCAATGGTAAAAGTGAAAAGAGACACGGGCCAGGGTGTGAATCATCCCTAAGTATCTTCCATACTCTGCTGAAACAGCGAGACCTGGAGATGTCATCCAGTGATGTTAGAGGGCAACCAATGGTTTCTTGTGCCAATTTGATCACTCTCTGTAGTGCCTTCTTGTCTGCAGCTGTTAAACCAGCGCACCATATTGTTATACAGTATGTGAGGACACTTTCTAACATGGACCGATAGAAAGAAGTCATATCCGAAAATTAAATAAGCCATTGTTCCACCTGATTTTTCTGCAGGACACTAAGGAAATGAAGTCTCTGTTGAGCCTTACCAACCAGCAGGGACGTGCTGTTTTTCCAGGTGAGATCTTGACTCCCAAGAATTTAAAAGAGGAAACCATCTCCATATGACACACACACCCTTGATATACACTGGGGCAGGTTCCTCTTGGTGCTTCTGGAAATCCAGTACCATCTCCTTTGTCTTGCTAGTATTTAGATGTAGGCTGTTTTTTGAACACCATGTTGATGCCAGCACATGCTCTAGAGTGTATACAAACAATTATATCCTGGTTTGTGTCGTTATCCAATCAGTAGCCGGAGTACCGACTGACTCATCTATGATTGGCTAGGCGTCTCGGCGGGGCCTATAAACCTGCAGTGAACTAACCAGTTTGTAGAACTGACTTTGTTTCCACTGTGATACTGTGTTCCTTGCTGTTCGTGGAATAAACACTGTAGCAGACCTTTGTCTTTGTGCTGTGTTATTCTCGCCGAATCAGAAGTCTACAACAGAAAGTCAGCTCTCTATTTCTTCTCCTTCTGTGCCTCAGGGACCATGTCGGAGACTTGCCAGGACTTGACGGTAGTACCCGAGGAATCCGAGGAGGTGGAGGGTTTACTGGCATCCATGGACTCTGTTTTGTTGGGTGCTGCGGGACCGGACCCAGCCGCTCGTCCTAAGCTGAAAACGAGCACCTGGATGGAGCCGGAGGGTGGTCGTGATGACACGCAGTGCCGCTCATCTGGATTGTGGTGGCACAGGACTGCGCTTCAAGCTCCCACACACTAGCCGCCTGTTTCGCTGCCGTATGCCCCTCCGTTGGGAGAATGGAGAGAGCACCATTGGGAGGTATGGGCTACCAGCAGCGGTGAACGTACAACTGAGCTCCACCCTTCAACCCTCAATATAATGAGGGAAAATTTCGGGGTATTTCCAACCGAGAAAAGCACCAGCGGTCCTGAAAAATGGTCTGTTGGGGGGGCAGAATGGAAGAATGATGGAGCAGGATATCGGAGCTATGCCCTCCCTACACCCCCGACACCACGGGCAGCCATTTTGCCACCTGGGGGAGGGGCATGGAATACGCCCTCAACACCTGGAAGCCAAGGACCTCCACCGCCCGTTTGGGCTGCTGGGCTTGCCCCTCAACCTATCTGGGGTCCTCCTCCTCTGCAGTCGCATTTCACAGGTGACCTGGAGAGAGTGCCTCTATTCATAAACCAAACCATAACACATGTGGACACTTATGGGGCATTATATCCTGTCAATGGGCTCTGATTAATGCCATCACTTCTGTGATGTCTGGGGATGCGGCTACTTGGGTAGCATCCCTACACTGTGAAAAGGCAAAGGAGTTAACGGATGTTGGTCTTTTCCTTGAAGCACTAAGTAATCAGTTTACCGATGAAGCAATAATTGAAATAGATGAAGGGGAGTTGGTGGTGCTTAGACAACGTGGTTGTCCAGTTAAAGTTTACATCACGGAGTATAAGAAGGTGGTCACACGCCTGCGGTCATGGCCAGAGAGGATGCTGGTGGTTCAGTTTCAGAACGGAATAGATCCTGCTTTGTGCCAGGCATGTATGTTCTGAGGTTTGCCTAATAAGCTGTCAGCGTGGTATCGAGCAGCTATCGAACTAGATACGGGCATGCGGCGTATGAGAGGAAATTCCTATTCTTATATGTCATTTCGGGTTGGTTTTTGGCCATCTGGACAAGGCCGTGGTCCGACATTCACTCTGCGCGGTGGTACTCCACCTGGTCCAGCCCAGGCTACTGAGATTGGTCGGAGACCATCTTTTAAATGTTTTCGTTGTGGTCGGGAAGGGCATCGTGCAGTGGAATGTCCCATTCCTCCGTTATCCGCTGGTCGAGAACGTTCATTGGGATTAGGGGCTACACCACGAGCTCGACGTATAGCTATGAGTGACTCCATGTGTGGACGCATGTGTAGGTAATGAAGATGTCCACCCAATACCAGAGAAATCATCCACGCCCATGTCCCCAGACTCGGATAATGAACAAGATACGGACTCTCTGGTGACTGGTCCAGTCAACCCTTTTCGTTTTCCTTTGAAGGCTACAAATCCATCTACGAGAGTTTGGTGTAACCTTGATGTATTAGTGGACACGGGATGTACCCGTTGTATGATTAATGAGCAAGTGGTGGATAGGTTGGGGATTCCGACTAAGACCCTACGTTGTCCCATCGCATTTGAGCAAATGGATGGGAGTTTGTTGGGTGGGATGACAACTAATAGAGTCACTGATCCGCTTGAGATTACTATAGGGGAACGTACTGAATGTCTACGGTTTATTGTGTTACCAAAATTAACGGAACTAATGGTATTGGGTGTATGTTGGATGGATATGAGGAAGCCCATTATAACCTGGGAAGGGAGTTATAGGACATTACGCATTAAGTTAGATACAAAGTCTAGTGAGGTATTCGAGGGAATGTTGAATGACCTAACTAAGGCTGGGGTGCCCTTGGAATATCACGAACTACATAGGGTGTTCAATGAAAAGGAGGGTACCACTCTTCCTCCCCATAGAGCCACCGATTGCTCTATAGAATTGATTCTGGGAATGAAACATCCACGGCCTTGCATGTATTCTATGACTAAGGCAGAATTGGAGGCTATGCGACAATACATGGACACAAACTTGGCCAGGGGTTATATCCGCCCTAGTCGTTCACATGTCGCGGCGCCTGTCATGTTCAGACCAAAAAAGGACGGAGGTCTTAGACTTTGCATCGACTTCAGGGGTCTTAATGCCATTTGTGTAGAACCAATATATCCGTTACCATTAATTAAAGATCTATTGGGAGCCTTTTCAGGGGAAACAGTGTTTACAAAACTTGACTTGAGGGAGGCCTACCATCGAATCCAGATAAAAGAAGAAGATGAATGGAAGACAACTTTTAACTGCCCTTTGGGCAGTTACGCTTTCCGGGTCATGCCCTTTGGTCTGTGTGGCGCACCAGCGGTATTCATGCAACGCATTAACGAGGTGTTGCATGATTTCTTGTACCGTGGAGTCCTCGTCTATCTCGATGACATTTTAATCTATTCTACTTCATTGGAAGAACATAGACGGTTGGTTAGAGAGGTGCTCACACGACTTTTGGAAGCTGATCTTTTTGTAAAGATCTCCAAGTGCGAGTTCCATAAACATCAGGTGGAATATATAGGGTATCTGCTAATGGTATCAGTATGGACCCAGCCAAAGTACAAGCAGTGTTGCATTGGAAACGCCCTTTCACGCGGAAGCAGTTGCAGGGGTTCTTAGGTTTTGCTAATTTTTATCGTTCCTTTATACCCCATTTTGCTCATATAGCTTGGCCCTTAACGGAGCTACTAAAAATGAAAGGAGGTAATGCCGGACCACGAGTCAATTGGACCCCTGAGTGTCAGTCTTCTTTTGACCTGTTAAAAAAGGGTTTTAGTTCCGAACCTGTATTGTGACATCCTCAGGAGCACTTACCTTACGTGCTACAGGTGGACGCCAGTGATGTCGCTGTGGGAGGGGTATTATTACAGAAAGATCTAGACGGTGGACTATATCCATGTGCCTATACCTCCCATAAGTTTACATCGGTTGAGCGAAACTGGCCCATCTGGGAGAAAGAGGCTTTCGCTATTAGTTGGGGGTTATTGACCTGGAGACATCTTTTAGAAGGGGCTCACCATAAATTTGAGGTGTGGACTGACCATCAAAACCTCAAGGCTTTACAAACACCTAGGAAACTATCAACAAAACAACTCCGTGGGCTCAATATTTTACCCGGTTTAATTTCATCTTGAAGTATGTTCCGGCAGGCCGGAATTTTTTGGCAGACGCTCTTTCGCGTATGCCACAACATCAGAATGTCCGGGAAAACATAGTACAGGCTCTAGTTCCCGTAGGACGTACTGTCCAATTAAAGAACATAAAGGATGAATGGAAGTCTCTGTTTCATCGGGTGGTTGATAAGGATAAATGGTTAGCACAACATAGATCTATGGTACAGGAGAAAGAGGGTTGGCTATGGATAAATAATAAGGTTTACGTTCCGGAGGGTATGCGGGAAATGGTTTTGAAACACTGTCATGATAAATATGTGGGAAGTCATTTCGGTTATCTAAAAACGCTCCATCTGGTACGACGGCAATTTTGGTGGCCTTCTATGCGCAGTGAAATCGAAAAATATGTAAAATCTTGTTCTGTCTGCGCTACATGTAAATCGAAGCCTGGTAAACCTTGGGGCCTACTCCCGAAGGTGGCGGAACCCAAATTCCCCTGGGAGCAAGTGGAAATGGATTTTGTAACTGATCTCCCTGACGATGGTGGTCATTCTGTTATTTGGACCATTGTCAATCTTTTTTCTAGGCAGGCACATTTTGTGCCCTGCAAGGGTTTGCCATCAGCTAGAAAGCTCTGTCATTTGTTCTTGAACCATATTTATCAGTTACATGGCATCCCTGTACGCATAATATCTGACAGGGGAGTACAGTTTACTGCTTTGTGGTGGAGGCAATTCCTTAAATTTGTGGGTTCATCCCAGGGTTTGAGTTCTGGTTATCACCCTGCCACCAATGGAGTTGCTGAACGTGCTAACTCAATGATAGAGAGATATCTAAGATCGTATATAAATTATCAACAAAATAATTGGGTTTCTCTCCTTCCACTAGCGGAATTTGCATATAATAATGCATTTCATCGAAGCGTAGGGTATTCCCCTTTTCAAGTAGTGACAGGACGAGAATTAGTAGCTATTCCTGAAATACCCCCGAAGGATATTTCCAATTTGAATCCAGAGGAATGGGCTAATAATATTTCAAAGATTTGGCCAGAAGTGAGAGTCAATTTGCAGAAAGCAATGGAAGAATCCAAGTTTCATGTGTATAAACGTCAGAGCCGACAACCTGAGTTCAGAGTGGGGATAGGGTTTATCTTTCCACCAAGTATCTCAAGATACAACAGAAGAGTAGGAAGCTGGCACCCCAATATGTGGGTCCTTTCCCTGCTGAGAAAGTCATAAACCCTGTAACCGTTCATTTGAGACTGCCTAAGACTCTGAGTAAAGTCCACCCAGTCTTTCACGCAAGTCTGTTAAAATCATGGGTGGATAGAGAGAACAAGAGCCCACTGTTAAACCCCGGTCCGGTAAAAGAAGATCAATATGAAATCAGTGGAATATTAGACTCCAAACGAAAGGGTAAATTGTTGTTATATCTTGTGCAGTGGAAGGGATACCCCGTTTCTGACACATCGTGGGTTAAAGCAAAAGATATGTATGCCACTAGGTTAATAACTCAATTCCATAAAAAGAATCCTTCAAGGCCGCACTGATCTTGCCCCTTATACCTGGTTGTGTCTTTTAATAAGATTTGTATATGTAATTTTATACACCTTTTTATGTATTTTCTTTTAGGTTGACAGTTGGTGAAGAGAAGCTGCCTGTCGGGCTCTGTCCCGACAAAACATTCTCTCACCTTGGGGTTGGTATTAGGTGGGGGGGGGGTTGGTCAGCCAGCACATGCTATAGAGTGTATACAAACAATTCTATTCTGGTTTGTGTCATTATCCAATCAGTAGTCGGAGTACTGACTGACTCGTCTCTGATTGGCTGGGCGTCTCGGTGGGGCCTATAAACCTGCAGTGAACTAACCGGGTTGTAGAGCTGACTTTGTTTCCACTGTGATACTGTGTTCCTTGCTGTTCGTGGAATAAACACTGTAGCAGACCTTCGTCTTTGTGCCGTGTTATTCTCGCCGAATTAGAAGACTACAACAGCTGTCATAGAGGATTGATCAACTGAGCGTTGGCAGCCTAGGTCAGCAACCCCAAAGTGGGCAACCTGGCATGGGCCTGGCCCAACCAACCATCACTTTCCCCAACCATGGGAATGTGGCCACACAGAGTGGGATTTTCTCCTCCTTTCACTTGGTGCAAAATGGATTTTGCATAAGCCTCCCTTGCCAAGACCAGTCTACCGGTCTGATAGCCCAACCCATGACAGCTGCCGGCCAGCTGTCGGAGCCCCTAGGCCAGTTAAGCCAGCAAGTTCAGCAAGGGACCATATGGCTACTGAGGGCAGGCAATCTGACTCGCCAGCCACCCCTCAGGTGGCCCCCTGTGGGCCAAATCCCTTCCGGATGTGCATACTACTCCAGTCAATGCCAATGGGTGTCAGCACCTTGTCCCCAGCCAGTACCAGTGCCTCTGCCCCCAGCACTGCCTTCCCCCTACACTTCAGAGCTAGTTTTGATGAAAGACCTGGAAAACTGGCATACTTCTTGAACCAGATGAGGTCCCGCCTTGGCTGCTATGGAGGCCAGTATCTCTTAAATCAGGAGATGATTTTGGCCATTGCCGACAACATGGATGATGAAGCAGTTGAGTGAGTGACCAAATTGCACAATGGACTCCTGAGCCTGAGGGCACCAATGGGTTTCCGCAGCTACTGAGGACCTGGTTCGAACACACAGCCCAGGGACAGCAAGCTGAAGTTGAGCTCAGAGACCTCAAGCAGAGAGGCAGCCCCGCCAAGGAATTAGTGCGGGAATTCTGAAGAGTGGTGGGAAAACTGAGAGACTGGCCAGAACGCCTCCTTGTCCACCACATCAAGGAGGCCCTCAACCAGGACCTCCAACAGGCTTGTGCTTTCTGGGGGCCTCCCAAGTGAATACAGGAGGGGTACCTGAGGGCAGTGTTAAAATATTACATGCTTGTGCTTTAGGTGTTCTTTTTTTTACTTTCTTTCTTTTTCTTCTTTTTTCTTTCTTTCTTCTCCCTTCTTTCTTTCTTTCCTGTTTTGCCTTATGTTTTCGTTTTCTTCTCCTCTATCCTCTCTCTTCATATCTCTTTTCTCTCTTTTTGTTTGGTTTGTTTTTGTTGTTTTGCCTAGTGTATATGGGTTGTATATGTTGTATATAAGATATAGAACCAGTTTTTTATTACTATTACTAATGTTTGTATTGCTTTCTCTTTTAGTTTTAGTATTTTGTGTTTAATAAAATCAATAAAGATTATTTATATTATGCATCACAGGCAGCTATATTAACCTCTAGGCCACAGGCTCTTTTCCCCTCAGCAGCTTTCACCAGGCAAGGTTTATGTGTTTTTGTGGAGGTACCTGGTTACCCAAATATTATTTATTTATGCGCCTCTTTTAACTCATTTTTTAAACTCTCATGGACTTTTTTCATACTCTTTTAAATCATTTAGCTTCTTATTTACTTCTAATATATCCATATTTATGGCCACTTGCCCTTTAACTATCAAATCCAACTTTTCTTCAAATATTTGCCACATCTCATTCTCCTCTACCAGCTCAACTCCAAGTTCTCCTTGATAAAAGTCAGGTAAATCCGGGGAGCTAAACATTGGAGAGTATAGAGGTGTAGACGCTTGCTTTTTTTTTTCTTGGCATTGTCTCTAATTGTTTCCAATTGTTTATATTCCAAATATTGAAATGTGCTCCAAATGTTTAGTTGACTCTCAATCCAAATTGTTAAGATAGTTGTGGGAAGGAAGATCAGGCAGAGAAACAGTTTAAAATACAGAAAATCCACTTAGTCAAAGCCCCAAAGTCATCCAAGGGGGGGGGGTCTCTACAGAGATGGGGAAAGTCTGCACAGCTGTACTAGTAAGGCGACCAGCCCAGTTGCTGTTCCAGGCTCCACACTTTTTTAAAAAAACAAAACAATCTTCATGGTCATGCTCTTTTGTTGCTGGGGACTCAGAGATGAAAGTGTCACAAACCATCAACAACTCCTTTTCCCATGGGTGTCAGGCTTCAGTCTGACATACTCCTCCCTATCCGAGGTACCACAACACACATTCCGATGAGAATATTAATTCAAATTAAAAAAGTCTTAAAATTTGTAATCCATAATACTCAGAAGATGTAGATGTAGACATTTTATAAAGTCTAGACCCTTCTTGTGTCAAATGTCACTTCAAAAGGGATAGTAGCTTATGCCGCTGCCAGCCATGGAGGGAGAGGGAAGATTTTTTCCCCCTCTTTTCCCCTCCAACTTCTCTTCTCATTCAGTGAAATGGAATCAACATCTCAATCACCCGGAGGCAGCCGTCAGATTTAATCAAGAAGAAAGAATGTCTCACCTCTGAATACGGACACTGTCGTCTCTTATTTCTTTCACTTTCTCCTATGCTGGCTCAGCTGGGAATGGCGCTGATGACTGTCAGCCATCAAAGCACCACCGCATCCCTAAGTGCCTAGGACTAAAATCAGCAACCCCCGGGTGACCCCTGCAAGACAGGCACGGCTCCAAGGAGCCCACAGAAGGCGTGGAAATGGTCAGTGAGGAGCACTTCGTTTCGTGACCGTCTGCCTTGCAAACCTGAAAACTTCTCCAATAATGTTTTTACTACCAGTTCAGATGAATAGGTAGTAGAAAATGCTTTAAAAAGTTTTTTAAAAAGTTGGCCACATCCACCCAGTCAGATGACCCCCACAAAACCACACCCACCAAGCCACACCCACAGTACCTGTAGCAAAAAAAAAAGCATTTCACCACAACACAATATAGTTTGTGCCGGGAGAAAAGCTGCCTAAGTCAAAGATGTATTCCTGATTCCTGGGAAATGGACGAGCTGAGAAAGTACATTGACACCAACCTGCCAATATGACATGCCTAATAAAACTATACTTTGAGGAATATGAGCCTTGGAGTTTTGATTCCATTGGATGTGTTAACTGGAACCCTGACAGTAAGGACTGTCTTAGGCCCAGGACTCTTCATTATCTTCATTATCTTCATAAATGACTTAGATGAGTAAATAGAAGGGAAACTCATCAAACCTGCAGATGACACTAAACTGGCAGGAATAGCCAATGCCTCAGAAGACAGGCTCAGGATCCAAAAAAATATTGACAGGTTTGAACAATGGGCCTTATCCAACAAAATGAAATTCAACATGAGGAAAAGCAAGGTTTTACAGAAAAATCAGAAGATACAAATTACAAAATACAAAGATAAAGATTAGGTGAGATCTGGCCCAAAGGTCACTGTGAGAGGGACCTTGGAGTCCTAGGGGATGATCACTTAGGCATGCATCAGCATTCGGTGGCAGGAGCAATACAAGCCAATATTATCCTTTGTTGTATAAACAGAGACATAGAATCAAAATCATGTGAAGAATTAGTACTGCTTTGTAAAGCCTTAGTAAGACCACACCTGGAATAATGCATCCAGTTTTGGTCACATTACAAAAAAGATGTTGAGACTTTGGAAAAAGTGCAGAAAAGAGCAACTAAGACAATTAAAGGCCTGGAGACTAAAAGATATGAAGAGAGCTTGCAGGATTTGTGTTTGGCTAGTCTAGAAGAAAGAAGGATTAAGGGGGATATGATAGCAATATCCCACTATTTGATGGGCGGCTGCAGAGGAGTTCATTTATTTCCACAGCACCAGAGGTTAGGACAAATTACAACCAATGGAAACTAATCAAGGAGAGAAGCAACCTGGAATTAAGGAGAAACTTCCTATCTGTGAGGACGATTAACTAATGGAACAGAAGTTGTGGGTGCCCCAACATTGGAGGTTTTTAAGAAGGAACTGGACAGTCAATTGTCCGAAATGGTAGAGGAGCTCCTTCTTGAGCAGGTGGCTGGGCTAGAAGACCTCAACAGGTCTATTCTAATTCTGATTCAAATTTGCCCAGCAGGAACCAAATAGAATGAATACAGAAAATATGGCTTCTCTTTTCATTCTATTTTTACTTTCTGCTTAGTTTGCTAAGCAAGACAGCGTCTTTCATCTGTGAGAAGTCAGGATGGAAAAGGAGTTTGGAAGCTGATGTCAAAGTCTGGAGTCCTTTCACGGCCCCACACTGGCTAACTGGGGCAACTGCTTTTAAGAGGCAGCTTCACTGATTGGCATTTTTTTTCTCACTGAGCAAATCAAATACAATTTTGTGCAAAGTTCAGCAGAGAATTAGTTTATCCATTTTTCCTCAGGTTTCTTCTTGCAAAGGGCTGGTGCCACACTCCAACAATCAGTAGAAAACCAACACTTCAATTTCTCCTTACAGTCAGGATATATTGCTGCACATTTATTAGTGGATGGTCTCATTGGTTCTCCATCCATCCAGTATCTGAAAAGAAGAAACAAAATGAGTAAAATTTAAAGACTTTGGAGCAGAAAATAGTAGTCCAACCCATTCACCTTCTTCCCTTATTCAATGGGAGTTTCTAACAATTTCGCCGGGAGCTGAAGACATATCTCTTCCGTTTAGCTGGTCTGGGATAAATTTAATATTGGGGTTTTTAGGAGAGGGGCGGTATAGAAATTGAATTAATAAATAAATAAACTCCAATGCTAATTATTTTTTTCCTTCCAGTTTGGTAGTTTTCTCAAAATATTTGATCACCACTTTAACAGATAGTTCTAAATAAATCCTTAATTTCTCTTTTGGGGTTAACTTTTCGGTAAACAAATTCCTCTCACACAGTTCCATACGTTCAACAAAGTCCGTTCCAGCTCAAAACTTAGATGGTTGCCAGCTGTCCCAGCTTTGTGCCAGCCATCTTAGGCTGTTTCTTCTCCTCATCGTGGCTGAGAGGAAAAGTAAGCTCCAGGTCAGGCAGGAGAGCTGTGACTCTCCAAGACCTCAAACAGCATCCCTCTTTGCTTCACCACCCCTCCAAGAGCTTTAGTTCCTTTCGGAGCCCACTAACGGGGAGAACTCAGCATGAAAACCTGGAGACCCGCTCTCCATGTCTGATCTCACTGCAATGTCAGCTGGAACTCCCCCAGATCCAGGGCTGTATCTTCTGAGTGGAATATAAAGCTACCAAGTGAGCAGATCCATTCCCCTTGGGTATACCCACCAATCCAATTTTACCCGATAGTTCCAATTCAGGTTTTGTAGGTAGTTTCCTGCCTCATCTAGTAATTCCAAGTATGTTAATGCTGTCTTGGGTTTCAGTAAATTGGGATAGGCTATGGCTTCCATGGGGGATAACCAAA
>JANHFP010409627.1:0-11570 GCA_032468135.1 Calamaria suluensis
TACTCCCCATTGGGAGTCCCATGTAGAGAGCATTACAATAGTCCAGGTGGGAGATGACCAAGGCATGTGTGACTGTGTGTAAGGCATCCCTATCAAGAAAAGGGTGCAACTGGCGTATCCAATGAACTTGGTAGAAGGCCCTCCTAGTGACGGCTGTAATATGGTCTTCCAAAGATAGCCGTACATCCAGGAGGACGCCCAAGTTGCGAACACTCCCCCTACCGCCACATCGCTCGCGTCTACCTGTAGCACAAATTTGGTCGATAGATCTGGGTGAGCTAACACTGGTTCTTTTGCGAACAATGATTTCAGGCGATCAAAAGCATTCTGACATTTCCTGTCCCATTGCAGCTGCTGGGAAGGAGAAGGCCGGACCCCTTTTTGATTTGTTTTTAACAGTTCAGTCAGTGGCAACACAATACCAGAGAACCTAGGGATGAACTGCCTGTAAAAGTTTTCAAAGCCAAGAAAACTCTGCAATTGCCTCCATGTTCTGGGAGCCGCCCATTCTTTTATTGCCTGTACCTTCCCAGGATCCATCTCCAGGCCATCTGATGAAATTCAATAGCCTAAATAATCTATTGATGATTTATGGAAATCATATTTGGATACTTTTACATAAAGCTGGGCATCCAATAATTTCTGTAGCATGTCCCTAACCAATTGTATGTGTTCATCCATGTTAGTGGAGTAGATTAATATATCGTCTCCTTTATAAAGACGTTCATGTAGAATTTCATTGATTAAATTCATAAACATGGCTGGAGACCCTTGTAACCCAAATGGCATTACACAGTAGGCATAACTACCCAGAGGACAGTTAAATTTGGTTTTCTACTCATCCTCGTGTCTAACTCATATACGATGGTATGCTTCCCTCAAATCGAGTTTAGTAAATATTTTGCCTGTTGCCAGGGCCGCTAGTAAATCTTTGATTGGGGCAAAGGTTAGGGGTAGTCTACACACACAGCATTTAGACCACGGAAGTATACACATACACGTAGACCTCCATCTTTTTTCTTCCGGAACATTACTATACTGGCTTTACTAGGATGGATGTACCCTCGAGCTAGGTTCTCATCAATATACCGCCTCATTTCTTTTTGTTCAGCCACCATCATCAGGTACATTCGTGGTTTTGGCAATCTAGCCCCAGGCTTTAGATCTATACCACCATCGGTGGACCAATGTGGTGGTAGAGTACTTGCCGCACTCTCACTGAAAACCATCCAGAGATCATGATAACAGAAGGGTACCCCAGGCTCAATGTCTCATGCTACACATACTACCATTGCTGAATATGAATGAGACTGAATCTGTACACGCCGCCATTCATCATCCCACCATATTATCGGTTGCCATTTATCCAACCAGGTTAACCCAAGAACTAATGTTTCAGCTACTGGGAATACCACAGTGAACCATATCAATTCTACATAATTCTGAATTCGTAGAGGGACTAACGCTGTGACTTTTGTCACGGGAGTCCCCCCCCCAAAATGGACCCATCCATCTGCTCGAATTGTACTGGACGATGTAATGGAAACGTAGGTATATCTAGGTTGTTAACTAAGTTCTCATTTATGATACAATGGGTACACCCAGTATTCAACAAGGCACAATGGGAAACCCAAACCCCATCACTCCCTCGTTTTAGCTCTATTGGTAACATGAATGGAATAACCGGACCACTCACCATGTAATTGTCCGATCCATTATCTTTCCCTTTATCATCAGACCAAGGATGTTTAGTACCTGCTTCGGGGCTCTGTTCTATGGTACCCGAATCACCAGTGCGATATGCCCCAGTCCTAGATGTCTTAGACCAACCAGTCTCTCTATCGTGCTGGGGCTTCCCTGGTTCTATGGACCCCTCATCTCATAGAGGTGTTAAAGGAGGAATGGAATAGTCGAGTGCTCGGTGTCCTGGTCTCCCACATCAATAGCAATGGAAACTGGGTCGCTGTCCCAATTCCAATGGTGTTCCCTCTGACCTACTCTCACCTCGTCCCACCCCAGGTTTCTGAATTGGTGGTGATGGGCATTGAGAGCCATTACTACTGTTTTCAGCCCACAACCCATGATCTAATTCTACTGCAGCATGGTACCACATATTTATATCCTGGCCTAACCCATGGTACAAACATGCTTTCCATAGGTTACTGTCCAGATCGTTCTTGAACTGCTGAATGAGCATACATTCTGGTCATGACCGCAAATGACTCGCAGCCTTCTTGAATGCTACCACATGGTCCCTGGCTGGCCATCCTTTATGCCCCAGGGCCATTAGATCATCTTCTGCCACCTGCAGCCACCTCTCATCCTGAAATCTTCTCCGTAGGGCCTCCAAGAATAACTCAGGGTCTGCTAACTCCCTAGCCCTCATGCTGTGGAGGTCAGCGACCCAATCCGCCATCTCCCCGGTCATCACCCCAGATATTGTGCTCACCAGCGTGCATTGATGGGGGTACAGATGGCCATACGTATCTATGTGTCCCAGCACTTGGTTAATGAAGACTGCCCCACGGTAAGGACTCCCATTGAAGTGAGCCTGAAGAGGGGGAGGACCCCAGATAGGCTGGGGTGCCAGTCCTGCAGCCCACACTGGTTCTGCTGGCTGACCCACCGGTTGCAAACCTCTCAGAGCCTGAGGCACCCGCTGCTGAGGTGAGCTGTCACTCTGGGGGGTCGCAGGTGGAAAACTAAATGACTCTCCTCCTCCTCCTCCGGTAACACAGCTGGGCAGCCTCCTTGGTGCTGGGTCCTCTGGTTGACCCGGTACCACTCCTCAATGTCTTCCGGATCGTCCTCCTCCAAATCAAGCACTCCGAACTGCTGGCAAAGCTGGGCCAGCGTAGCGCGCCGACCAGTCCATCGGCCCTTCCTGTTGATGTCACTCTGGCGTCCATTGTCATGGTCTGCACCCCAGCTGGCAATGGGAGGTGTGTAGGAAGGGGAGGACGGTCGCCGACCTGTGGGTGGATGCAGCGCTGAGCTGTGCCACCAGGAGCCCAACCCCCTCTTCTCCTCTGTCTCAGCAGTGTCCTCCACTCAGCAGGGCCTTCCCTTGGGCCGCACTACAAGTCCATTGTCCACCAGGTTGTCGTTATCACAAGGGGCCTCAACCTCCACCCCCCCATGGCTCCAAGAAGCTCCTCCATAACGACACATGGGGTGAGTGCTGTCTTCCTGTCAGCAGCAGCTGATCAAAGAATGAGGCTCCAGACACACACAGGGTGAACTTCAGCTCTTTTTATTATGCCGTTCTGAATCAATGCAGGAACAGGCAAGCAGGGAGTGAAGACAGCACTAACCACTATTACTAACTAACTATTACTAACTAACTACTTCAAGGGCCTATATACTGGACCTATCAACTCCCCACCAATCCCATCCCGAGAAACCACCCCACCCCAGGAACATTCTCATTCACGCCATTAATCAAATACATATAAGTCCAAACCAACATTAACAAAGTTCAAAATAATCCTGTCGCAAACTAATCCATCACCAGCGGTGACCTCACCCACTGCAACACCACGCAGTAAGTTGATACAGTAATCTTCTGGGTCTCAATGTCAAGCAGGGTCTTGACACCAAGGATAGACAAGGACATTACACCCCCGGCTACAAATGATGGTCTGACTGAAGCTCTTTTTTGGAAGCTCGAATATTCCAAAACTTCTTTTTAGAAGAGGACACTGGCTAAGATCTTTGGGTATGTTTCCAAGAAGAGTATTCAAAGATGTGCTCCTCAAACCGCTCTTAAATATCTGTCAACCTATGAGCGATAGGAAACCCATTGCCCCTAAATAAGCACCCATGCTCACACTAACGCACTATTCTTGAACGCTATTAGCCGTCCAGAAAGCTTTTAAAACGTTTTTTCGCAATAGCCTGGGGTGCCTGCAGGATGATGTGTTCAGGATGTTGATCCATTCTCCCACATAGTTCTATTTGTTTCATTGCTTTTAATAATGGTTTGTACCATTATTCAAATTAATGGTATTAATTTATTATTTATGCCAGAGTTTTAACTCTGTTTTGTTGTATGCCATCTAGGATCATGTTTGTAAGGGCAGCTATATAAATTTGCTAAGTAAATAAAATCATATGATTGTCTCTAGACTGAACCTATTGGCTTTTGATTTTGAACAAAGACTGCTATACACATTCAGCAAAGTAAAGCATGTCCTTGTTAAATTATTATAGGCTAGATTTACCCACAAGCTAAACACACAAGGAATTTGTCTTGGTGCATACACTCTCAGTGTACATAAAAGAAAAGATACATTCATCAAGACAACACTTAAATGATAGTCATAGGGTACAGATAAGCAATCAAATCATATTAGGAAACAGTCAATATAAATCGTAAGGATAGCAGCAACAAGGTTACAGTCATAAGTGGGAGGAGATGGGTGATGGGAACAATGAGAAGATTAATAGTAATGCAGACTTCGTAAATAGTTTGACAGTGTTGTGGGAATTCAAAGGAAGGGAAGGCTCAGCTGCTTCCCAGTTCTTGGGGTTCCACTGTGATGGATGGAGGGCATGGGTACAAAGAGGTTTCATGTCAGCAGTACTGAAAAGAGAAATGGAAGCACTAAAGTGTCAGAAACTTTGCAATAAGTTGAGTGTTTAGGCATGAAATTGAGGGAGCATAGAAACATCACCATTATTCAACAAATAAGCACTGGTTTTTCTGGCAGTTTTCTGTGCTTAGTCACTGGGTTCAAGGGCAGGACACAATCTGGCTGCCAGGTCTTTGCACATGCAAGGTCCTTACAAACTCACATAGATGCAAAGATGCCTGTGCTCATACGGTTACAAAGTCCACAAAAACAGTTAAAACCAGTAATCAGTCGAATCTAGGTTTTCAAGTTAAAATAGAAAAGTTGGGAGACTGAAACTCTGATAGTTTGGAAGTGCCATCCGCACTTGGTTCCCATTGAAATAAATTGGATTTAAGTTATAATTCATTTTTTTGCATTTGTTTCAATAGGATCTAAGAACAAGAAATCTAATCTAACAGTACAATTTTGAAGTAATCGGTTCATACATTGTGCTAAGCCACAATTTGTTTAACCACGAGGTAGAGAATAAGCTATAGTTATAAACATTATAAACATGGTTTGTATACTACAAAGATAAGATTCACATAACAGTCTATAAACTATGGTTTATATACTACAATGTCAGGATTCACACAACATGCTAAATCAAAACCAAACAAACCATGTTATAGTCAGGTGTTTCATGTACCCAATGTATACCATATGCTTGTGGCTGCCATAAGAAATTCACTGTTGGCTTATAAGCAATCTGCCACCTAGTCCTACAACCAGTCTTCCTTGACTGTGTGATTCAATAGCTGCATGGATCATTTAAGAAAAGAAATTGCAAATTATGCCATTTAAGGAGAAGGACCGAAATTTAATACCACAATGAACATTCTGGAATCTACTTCCTCATAAACAGATCTAAATGTTACACAATTTTAACAGGGTTGGGCAAAGGAAAATGGTTCCCTGTTCTTCATGATGCTAAATTATATAAAAACCTTCCATCACCAAACTATTGTATTGCTTATTTCTTCATTGCAATTATATCCTGATATTCTCTGGATGCACATTGGGGCTTTAATGGGCGTCTCCCCAAGAATCCTTGGGCTATGAGGAAGTGACTGGCCCAAAGTCACTCAGAGAGCACATGGTTGGTTAGAAACAGACTTTAGGTCTCCCTGGTTCAAGTAAAAGATATTAATCACCATAACACACTTACAAATCAGGGCCAATAAATAAGCACAGCTCATAAACACCAAGCTGGAAAATGCATTGATAACAATATAAAAAAAAATTACTTTAAATCCCATATTATTCTGCTGTGGAAACAACCCCCTTCCCCCCACCCAGGAAAATAAACCAAGCTACAATAAAAAAAAATCAACCTGAAAAATTGTGATGGGGAAGGAATGCGACAACTAGAAACTTCCTTGTCCTATTTGTGCATAACCATTTCTTCTTGTCTAAAGTTCCAGATAGAAATACAAATAGGCATTTGTTAATGGTAGCTCAAATAAGACTCGAATAGCATAAAAGGAGCTACAAAATATTTGTGTAATTGAGTTTCATTAGGAGAGTACAGGCATAATTAAATCATACGTAACATCTTTTTTGGAGTATAAGATGCTCCAGAGTATAAGATGCACATTAGTTTTGGGGGAGGAAAACAAGAAAAAAAAATTCTGCCTGTGCCTACCATCATCCATTTGTATTCATCTGGCTAGTATCCTTAGCAAACAGCCTGGCCAGCTTCAGCACATTAGCCTGATTAAGCATGAGCAGCTGATTGGCAGTTGGACCGGCCTCCCGGAATACCGCCAATCAGCTGTTCCAAACTTCAGGATTCGCCACAGCACATCATCACTGATCACTGCCTCTGTGTGTCACGTTTTTGCCTCTGCACACCCCGTTTTTGGCCTCTGTGCATCACATTTTCAGCCGGTTCCAGGCAGCGGGGATCTGCTGCAGCAATCCCTGCCTCCTGGAACCAGCCAAAAATGTGACACACAGAGGCCAAAAATGGGGCATGCAGATGCCAAAAACACGGTGTGCAGAGGCAGCGATTGGCAGCAATGTGCTTGGTGATCTCCGCAGCCTGTAATATGTCTAAAATGGGGCATGTGGAGGCCGAAAACTAGATGCGTGGAGGCCTAAAACAGTCAAAGGGTAGGAGTTGGTGAGAGGGCAGGGCTTTGGCAACATTAAGTGTATCACACACACACACATTTCAACTCACTTTTTTTGGGGGGGGGAGTGTGTCTCATACTCCAAAAAATACAGTATATGCCAACATGGGAGACATGATGTTCCCAGGTCTAATGATTTAATAAGCCATGGTCCATTAATACATAGGAGTCATCATTTGAAGTTGCTGTAATCAAGTACTATAATGAACTGTCTCCCATGAAGCTTAAATCAGTCCATAAATTTGTCTGAATTTATGATCTTATTTAGCAAATGTATTCCTTAAATTTAAAACCACTGGATTGGATACAGGCCAAATGAAAGGTTTTGCTGTTGACATTGTGACTGTTTATAGTAATAGCAAAATCTGATCACAGGATACAAGAGACATTCTAGGGCAGAGGTCTTCAAACTTGGAAGCTTTAACACTTCTGGACTTCAACTCCCAGAATTCTCCAGCCAGTCTTAAGCCCACAAATCTTAAAGCTGCCAAGTTTGGGGACCCCTGTTCTAGGGGATAGGAAATCAGCAATATGGTGTTGAAAGTTGAACTCTATTTTCAGCCTGGTGGTGGCAATACTGGATCTATTCCTAATTATCTGTATCATATATTACCAAGATTTAGTTGGGTGAAAGTAGTGATGTAACCTTCTGGAGATCGATCTTTCCAGGGTTTTGGATCTTGGGCCAATCATAGACTTAAAGTCAGAAGGGCAAGAAGTACTGTTCTTAAGGAAAAAATTGTTATCCAGGACACTACTTCTAAGGAAGCAGGATATAAATATCTCTTCTGTTAAATTGGGCTTTAGAGACAAGTAGAGTATCTTTCAAGTGTAGCAACATCCCTCCTACACATTTGTATCTTTCTTCAAGCTTTGTGAACTTAATAATAATAATAATTTATTCAATCTTCATGATCACCTACTCACCAGCTGGTTTCCAGCTAGTGATAGAGTCTATGGAGGTCAGTCAGAGAAAGCTAAAATGTTCACAGCCTTTTTGGCAACCTCTCTGGCTACAGCTAGACTTGCTGGTCAGAGGTTAGACATTCCTGTGTTAGACCAGGGGTGAAATCCAGCAGGTTCTGACAGATTCTGGAGAACTGATAGTGGAAAGTTTGAGTAGTTCGGAGAACCAGCAAATATCACCTCTGGCTGGCCCCAGAGCCTGGCCAGCTTCAGATTTTGCAGTATCCTTCCCCTGGAATGAGGTGGGAATGGAAATTTTGCAGTATCCTTCCCCTGCCACACCCACCAAGCCACATCATGCCCACCAAGCTACGCCCACAGAACCAGTAGTAAAAAAAAAGTGGATTTTACCACTGTGTTAGACCCTGTGTTTGTCTTAGAAACTGTAAATTGCATGGTGATCTTAACATAGAGGCTATTTCATCTAGCTGTAGCCAGATCCAGTTAAGAACTGCCGTCCAAGGCCTTTATAAGACAAACCTGTTAAGGTTTTGCCTTGGTATGGTATCAATGTAGCATTAGGTGCTGCAGTGAATGACTTGCATTGGGAACCAAATGAAGTTAGTCTACCTCTCTTGGTCCTATCAGATATCTTAGTAGCTTTAGATTCAATGGACTGTGCTATCTTTCTAGGTTGCCCATGTCCATTGAAGATTCAGAGGTATTGTTCTATAATTGTTCCATTCTTATTGTACAGTATTGGACAATTCTAATAGGAGAGGAAAGGTTTCCCCAACAGCTATTCCTTTTTAGGTTGCCATGGTGATCAGTCCTTTCCCCTTTACTGTTTCATATGTCTACGAAACACCTAAGAGACATTGTCCAATCATTAAAGGTGTGATACCACCAACAGGCTGATACTGAGTTTTAGATTGCCATCACTTGCCCAACCGGAGACGCTACTAGTCTTGCTCTGCCCTCTAGTGGCTGTTAGGAGCTGGACAAAACATGCAGAGACAGAACCAAAGAAAGAATGCAATGTGCACACCATGGTTCTCTATTAGTGTCACTCAGCAGGGTGGCATTGCACTGTAGGAAGCAGGTCTGTGATGTGAAATCCTGTGCGCTGATCTATGATCAAATCAAATCAAACCTTTATAGTCAATGCACAACATGTGTACAATGACATTGAATGAGCCTCCCTTGGTGCAGCCCTCCCCAAACATAGAATACATCTCAGTCACTCAATAAATGAAAGAAATAGAATCCCTAAGCCCAAATAAGTAATAATTAACACATATTCCCTGTCATGCCTTTGTCAGCATCTGACTCGGAGGATGAGGAGGAACAGCTGGCAGAGAACAGTGCAGGGGAGGCTGGAGCTGCAGATGAGGATGGGTAAGAGCAGGCCCAGGCTGGACCCACTGGGCTAGAGGCAGAACAAGGGAGGAGGAGTTCAGAGGATGAACTGGGATCAGCTCCCCCACCTGATCTGAGGCGGAGTCGCAGGGACAAGAGAGCTTTGGAAAAAGGTCTACTCAGGGGGAAGTGAGGAATGGGACGCAGCTGAGCTGGAGGCTTTAAAACTAGCCAATTTTGTAGGATTAATCGCTGGAGTCAAAGGCTGATTTTTAGGTGTAGTTTCTTTGTAACTCTTTGCCTTCAAGATACTGGCTTCATTTGTGAGTTATCTCAGAAAGCTTTGGTGTAATCTCTGAGTAATTGTGAGTACCTTGAACTAAAGCCAGATTCTAATTCTAATTCTTGGTGTGTCACTGCTTTGCCTCTGAAGAAACCCAGCATTGCTGGAAAAGACTTTTTAAAAGCATTTGGGCTTGCGATAAAGACTGTTTTCATATAATTGTTTGCCTTTCTGCTTTTGCATCAAGCTGGGTCATCACATTCCCATATACCTATATGTATATAACAATATATTGTATTACATCGGTACGAAGTTGTTGCACATTGCACTAGCCCTGCAAATCTATCATATTAAACGTAATGGTAATAAGTTGCATTCAGAAGTCTGACGGCCCAAGGATAAAAGCTATTTTTCGTTCGGCTGGCTATGCTTCTATACCTCCTGCCCGATGGTAGGAGAGTAGAGAAGTGCTGACTAGGGTGTGAATCATCCTTGAGGATTTTCCTCACTCTGTTGAGGCAGCAGGTCCTGGCGATTTTGTCCAATGGTGTCAGCCCATAACTTTTTGTGCTGTGCTCATCGCCCTCTGTAAAGCCTTTCTGTCCACGGCTGTCAAGCCAGCGTACCATACTGTAACACAATATGTAAGGACTCTTTCTATCGTAAACCGGTAAAAGGAAGTCATCAGTCGTTGTTCCACCTGATTTTTCTGATAAACGCTGTCATCTCAACTGCTTTATAATCTTTTAAGTTTTTGGCGAGCTATGTCATCAACATTGCTTATGATGTAGAATATAAATGAAACTATTTTTAAAAAATTTCAAATTTCAAATGCCTTAGGTTTTTGTTTTTTTTGTAATAGGTAGTCTTCAGTCTTCGGTCTCTGTGGTATTGATATGAAAGCTGTTCCTAGTCACTTCACTGAACTTTTCTCTTCTGAAAAACCTGCACTAATAACTGTCACTTTAATATGTTGGATAGTAGCAAACACTACTTAAAGATTGCTTGAATATCTAACAGGGGCAGAACATCTGCTGTAGACCTCAATCTGCCTATGGGATGCCTACAAGAACCTCTACAAACTGCAGCACGTTATGGAGAAATACACTACTTTGAACCCAAATACCACAGGGAAAGCGGCACACATGAGTAAATGAAAACTATCCAAGGAAGAGGAAGGAATTCAGGCTGACATTAGCAATACTTGGCACACTGGGCAGTTATGAGCTACTGAAAGGCCAAGCTGAGCCTCTGTGAGACGGTATCAACTTACCATTGGGATAGAGAAGATAAAAGGACACTGCCAAGGTTAGTTAAATGTAACTCTTGCATTCCCTCCCTTCTACTTAATTTCCATTCTTTCTCTTTCGCAGAAAGGCATTTGAGAAAACATCTTATGATCTTAATTTGGAACGAATTAAGATCCAGAACGAAATCTGGAACATTGGGGCTCTAAAATACTTTTAAAAGTGAGCATAGTCAGAGAATGGCTACTATGGAAGCAGAGTGACTCACAAAAGAGGTGTGCACAGAGATAATGTTTGTTTGAGAAGAGTCAGGCTGATTCAAAAATATGTTCTACTGCCCTCTGATGGAGCAACAGAAATGATTAATTAGCAGTAGGATTAATATGATCCCCCCTCCCCCCCGGAACCTCTCCAGAATGAAACCTATAAGTTCAGACTTATTCTGTGCTGTTTAGATGTGGCTGAAATTTAAAGAAGAATGCAAAGGAAAGTAATTATGCTTGGTGCATGTTATGCAGCCATAATATAAACCTGAATCACCCATTGAATCTCAAGTGTGGCAACGGGCCCAGCTTGCCTTCCTCAGTTGCTTCCAGATATGCTGGATGACTGGTCCCAGAAGTTCTGCTTAGTTAGTATGGCCTCTCCCAATGAATAACAGGATAACGGAGTTGGAAGGGACCTTGGAGGTCTTCTAGTCCATCCCCCTGCTCAAACGGGACGCACTATCTCAGATAAATGCATCTAGAGACAACCAGTTTGAAGTAAGCTGGAATAAAATGACTTCACTTCTCCTGCAGTGGCACTCTCCCTTACCTACATTCAGAAGTGGGCTTCAGCAGGTTCTGACCAGTTCTGGAGAACCGGTAGCGGGAATTTTGAGTAATTCGGAGAACCGGTAATAACAATTCTGACTGGCCCACCCCCCATCTAGTCTCTGTCTCCCAAGTCCCAGCTGATCAGGAGGAAATGGGGATTTGCAGTAACCTTCTCCTGGAGTGGGGTGGGAATGGAGATTTTACAG
>JANHFP010410042.1:0-11569 GCA_032468135.1 Calamaria suluensis
AAAAAAACCCAAAACAAAACAAAATTTCAAGTTAATATAAATAGCAAAGGTGACAGGGGACATCCTTGATGAGTTCCTCTTTCAATATTGAACGCCTCTGTCAGTTCTCCATTAATAATTATTTGTGCAGTTTGTTGTTGATAGATTGCCTTAATTGAATGCATAAAACATGCATATATATGTTTCTATCTTCCCGTCTAATATGGGTTTCCTGAAGGCAAATTATTCCAGTTTTTAGTTTTTGTAATTTGTGAAATATTAGTTTCTTTTTATGAATAGAATTTAAACCATTGATGTTACATGAGAGAAGTTTGATTTCATTATCCATTTATTTTTTACTTCTTGCCCTTGTTTCCACTCCATAGCTGTTGTTTTCTTTTTCTTTTTTGGGGCTTCCTTTCGGGCTTGACTGATTGGAAGTACCACTGACCGCTCCTTCTAGTTTCTTCTCCTCTTGTCTCCTTTCCGCGTGGTTTATATCTTTCACTAGTTCTTGTTCAACTAGGAGACCTTCTCAAACAAAGTCTCTTGCTTTCTCCACTGTGTCTATTTTAATTTTTTTGTCCAGGCACGAAATGAGCAGTCCCTCAGGAATGAGCCAACGGAATCAGATATTGTGATCTAGCAAGTACTTTGTGATAAATTTATATTTTTTCCTATATTCCCTGATTTGCTTTGGAATTTGCTTTAATATAATTATCTCCTTTCCTTTAAAACTAATCGTTGTGTCTCTTGATTTCTTCAATATTTCTTCCCTTTATGATTTCCTATTAAATTTTACATGGATTTCCCCCGGTAATCTATTTTTTGTTTTTGCGTAGTTTGTATAGATTTGATAAGACTCTTCAATATTATCATAAAGATATTGTTTATCAATCCCCAAATCTGCAAAAATTTCTGACACCAGTACAATAAGATTCTCTTCCCTGGATTTCTCTAGGTTTTGAATCCTTAGGTATATTTCAGATCTTTTAAGTTCCAGCTGCATCACCGCCACCTCAAGTTCTTTGTTTGCCGAGGCCAATTATCTTTCTAGTGAATTTAATCTTCCATCTGTTACTGTTGTTTTCTCTTCAACCTCTTTAATTTTTTCTTTATTCTGGGTTATATCCACTTTGTACTCTTGATCTGGGTTCCCCCCGGCAAGCCGCCCCAATGGCAGGCATCCTTTGCGGATCTCCTGTGCCCCGTAGGGCCCACCAGGAGGGCAAATTTTGGATGCTGGGGCAAGAGCTCACCCCACTGGGTCCCCGCGTGGACTTACCAAGTCGTCTTTATTGTCGTCAGATGAAGAAGTCTGGATGCACAGCATTTTCTGGGGTTGCACAGTCATATCAACTATTGGCATGGGTGGTGTCACATCTAGAGCATTCAGCGTAGCTTCTTTAGGCAGGATACTTCCATTCACCAGTAGATGGCACCATTTGCTCAGATTTGGTAACTTTTCCTGTGGAAATCTTGGTAGACACTTTTGAAAAACATTTGTTACTGTAATGCCCACTTTTGCCACAATTAAAGCAAGTGATATTTTTATGATGAAGCGTAGTGCCCGTTTCCTTATTTTGATCTCCAGAACCCAGGGAAGATTTGGGTTTTGTGGCACTGGTCAGTTTCTCCTTTTGTTTGTAAAATCTAACTCGACATCTGCAGCCCAGTCAACCTACTCCATTAAATTATCGGGAGCCCCTCTTGCTTTGCATTGCATAAAAATAGGCTCATCTAACCCTTCTTGGTATGACTCCAAGATTAAAGTTTGAGACCAATCCTGCACATATCTCATAAGACTTAGAAATTCTTGATTATACTCAGTGATGGACCTCCCCTCTTGTGCAATCACTTTCATTCTTTGTGTAGCCTTCTGGTGTGCTTGGGGGTCCTCAAACATTCAGTGGAATGCAATCATAAAATCATCAGTTATACAACAAATCAGAATCAACTTTATGTAATCCAGTAGTCCAAAAGGATGCACGTGAGTCCAATGCTGCTTTACCGGCCCTTATTCTTGCCTTATCTGAGGGATAGTTGGGCCAATAATAATCAATATGAATCAGAACTTGAGTAATAAAAGGAGCCAATTTCTCTGGATCTCCATCAAAACGTGATGGTAGAGGAGGGGCTATATACGCCTTCCGTCTAGGAGGGGTACAATATTTTCCCCTATGTCAACTCCCTGTGGGACTTCTGTGGCTTCTAGGAATGCCTGTCACTGTTGGACTTGCATGTCTTTTGGGGTTCCCACTCACTGATGCACTTCTCTGGCTCCTGGGGCTTCCCTTCACTGACAGACTTCTCTGTCTTGTAGGGCTCCCTCACTCAGATGAATCCCCTGATGAGCTTTCAGAATTGCTACCATCTCTGCATGTGTAGGGGAATTTTGAGGAAAGCCCTGGAGAGCGTCCTCTTAATACATCACCTTCATATTCTTTTTTATATCTCTTTTCCTGTTTTAGAGATTTATTCTGTTTACTGTCAGTCCAAATAGCTTTGGACAAGTATGTAAATCTTCCTCTATCTCGGCATTCTTGGGTAGAATCCCTCCCCACAGATTTTTCATACCTTTCTCCATGTCGTTTATCATCTCGGGAATGTCTGGTCAGTTTGGTTTTCATGCCTTCCCATGCCTTGTCATCCTTTGCAGGCCAAACATTTAATTCTTGAAAATTTTCCAATAATTCCTCCGACAAAGACTGTTGAGGGAATGCACTTGTTGAGAAAAATCCTCAGCTCCTTTCGCCTCACCGATATCAGACAGTTGAGGATCTGCAGTTGCTCCTAGCAATTCACTGTGATTGGACATGGCTATAAAACAGCTTTCACGGTGAGCTCCGGAGACGTTGCCAAAAAAAAAAAAAAATTGTTTGGGTGATTGCCTGCTTAAAGTCAACCCCTTACTAAAACATTCCAGGAAATAAAATGCAGGAATTCCATGTTTATGAAATAAAGCACTTTTACTGAAAGTCTTAGGATTTGAGATGTAGAAAGCAGGCAATGAGATATACAGGAAATGAAACTAATATAGTGGCATTTCAACTCCTCCCCCCCCCTTGTCCAGCAATAGTCCAATACAATTGATTTATTGCAGCATGTGAGACGGTGATGATGGTGATGACACTTCCTCCTGCATTCCTTTGGTAAGGGACAGTCAACTGTCATCCTTCAGGTGGTGGGTAAATTCAATATTGTTCAAAGGTTTGAATTGTATGGTTCACGGCCAGCATTCCAGCGTGCCGTCTCTTCCCTGCAAAAAGAGTTAGTAGAAAACACCCCCTTGGCAGCCGAAGCAATAAAAGTCAGTGAAAGAAAGCAGCAATCACAGAGCAAATAGGTTTAATAAAAGCATAAGAAGAAACATAGTTAAGGTGGGATTGATTACACTGGGGTTTGAATTAAACAGATTTAAAGCTGAAGGCTGCCAAATTCACTGAATGGTTTTTTTGTTTAACTTTAGCCTCTGCCGAGTTCTCGGTGTGTGGACAGTTGCCAGCCTGGATTTGTCAGGCTGCTGGACCCCTTGAAGCCAATTTGTTGTTACAGTTGTGCTCCTTGTGCAGAAGGGACCATCTCCACTGAAGAAGGTAGGCAAAGGTCCAATGTTTTATCATTTTTTAATATCCTTTTTTTAAAAAATAAACCGCCGTTGCAGTTAAAACATTAAAGGTCTAAAATACAAATTATAAATACATATAATACATATTTATAACAAAATACATCTATATGATATTTCAATATTATGTAACAGTGCATATAATCTTCTCTCTCTCTGAATATTTTGGATTTCTCTTTTAATCAAATGTTTCAAGGTACAATTTTGTGTTTAATTTGAGCAATATGCGCCTTATTTCCATCTTCTATCCATTCTATACCAATTTTCCCCGGTTGAGTAATAATCTGAGTCCTCCTTGTTATTTAATTTAATTGTGAGTTTATCCATTTCAGCGCATTCATAATTTTTTTGGAGTATTACTTGATCTGTCGGTATGTTATTCCTTTCCCATGCTTGTGCAAAGGCTATTCTTGCTGCCCTGATGATACAAATTATTAAATATTTAACTTTTTTTGGGTATTTATCCTTAATGATCCCCAGAAAAAAATAATTCAGGTTTTAACTATATTTTCAATTATGTGATTTCATTTAGCCATTTTTTAATCTGTTTCCAATATTTTTGTTTTTCTGGGCATGACCACCATGTATGGTAAAATGTGCCTTGTAATTTTTGGCCTTTCCAGCATTTGGGATTTAGATTGGTGTACATTTTCACAAGCCTTGTTGGTGCTAGATGCCACCGGTATAGCATCTTATTTTGGTTCTCTTTATACTGTATGCTGTGGATTTTTTTATTGTTAGATTTTTTTCCCCCAAATTCTTTCCCAATCCTCCAGTTCTATGTTCTGTTTCACATTTTTGGCCCATGCAATCATGGGTCCCTTTACTAGTTCTTCTGCGATATCAAATTCTAATAAATATTGATATATTTTAGATAGTAGCTTATCATCAGGGCCTGTTAACATTTTATCTAATTGCGCTGCTTTTAATTCTATTCCCCATTCCTCTATATCTTTTTTGTATCTAATCATCGCTTCCATGGTTGATAGCCAGTTTGGGAACTTACTCTAATGTCTCTTTCTAATGCATCAATGAGTCTCGTATTGTATGCCTGTTGAAGTATGTATATTTTTTGTTTTGGGCATTCCACAGAAAGGTATGCCACCCATTTTGCAAATCGTGAGTCCTTTTATTTGTCAGATTTATCCATTCCTTGATCCAGACTAATTTTACTGCTTTATAATTTATTTCCCAGGTTGGTAATCGAAAACCATCCTCTGTTTCTACTATCCTGCAGCGCTGTTAATTTTATCCTAGCATTTTTTTTCCCATATAAATTTCGTGATCATCTTATTCAATTCTTTATAAAAAAAATTGTCCAATTTTATGGGGATTGTTTGGAATAATACAAATTTTTGGTAGTATGGTCATTTACATTACTGCAATCCTTCCTAATAATGATAATTGTAGTTTGCCGCATTTTTCCATATCTTTTTCTGTCTGTTGAATTAATTTCATGTGGTTATCTGTCTTTAATGCTGAGCTTCTTGCCCTTAAGCACATGCCTAAATTTTTAACTTATTTGGTAATTTGAAGTCCCATTATGCTTTCCAATTCTGTTTTTTTATATATTCTTGACTAACATTTGGGGTTTTTCTTTATTGATTTTGAGGCCTGCTACTTCTCCATATTTCTCTATCTCTTGTAATAGAGGTGGTCCCGATTCTAGTGGGTCCTCTATAATGAATGCCATATTGTCAGCAAATGCCTGTGTTTTGCACTCCTCCTTTTTTTTATTCTTATCCCCTTTATATCTTTATTTGATCTAATTCTCTGTAATAGTGTTTGTAAGATCAAGATGAAAAGCAATGCCAATAATGGGCATCCTTGTCTGACTCCTTTCATTATATTAAATTCATTTGTGACTCCTCCATTTATTATTACTCTGGCTTTTTGTTTTGAATAAATTGTTTCAATCATTTTCAAGAATTTATCCCCAAATTTCATATTTTTTGTAAAACAATTTTATTGTTTTTTTGGGATGAGGAAAAGGGAAATGGGTCTGGGAAGGGTATTGAATCAAACTTTTTAACAACTTGTGTTTTGGAGTTATATGGTTCATATATCATGTATCATGTAAATTAATATAAACATTTATATCATTTAACATTTTTACAAATTTATTGATTGGCAGTCAGTTTCTTCCACTACTTCACCTAAAAGTAAAATTTAATATTTCAGTTTATTTGATTTCCAGTTTTCTAGTTACCTCTTTAATGTTTTACATAACACACTTCAAATCCATTATTTATCTTGTGATCTTAGCCTCCTTGGCAACTGTCCTCCTCAACCCTCTGTTTGGCTTGGTGGCTTCCTCCCTCCCTCTCTCTTTAGGTTTATCTTCCTTCCCTCTCCTCCCGGATGCCAGGTCTTCTCCCTCTAGAAGGATTTTATGGTCATTGTAAAAAATTTCCGCTTCATTACTATTTATTATTTTATATTTTTTTCTCCTCCCAGAATATCAAGAGACCTTCAGGCATCAACTACTTAAACATAGTACTCTTGGCAAACAATTTCTTAGTTAAAGAATGATATTTTCTTCTAGACTCTCTGACCTTTCTTGGAATCTGTTATAGGACTGCCAATTCCCTTCCCTTAAACCTCAGAGTTTTGCACCTTAATGCCCTCAGAATTTCATCCCTTCTGGATCTTCTGATAAATTTTATGTGGATTTTGTTGAGTCTATGGAACTCTGAATGCTGGTTTGTTATATGCCTTTAATCTGAAGCTCAAGCAACCTGTAATTACTCTAATTATGGGGTTGGTGCTTTATCAGCAGGAGAGCAGTCTAGGTGCTGCAGCTAGCTATATTTCATGGCTATGCTGATATATTGCTCTTTGCCTTGCTGATGTCTTGCTTGTAATGTATTGATTATGTATTATAGCTTGTTATGAATGATTGCTATATGAGCTTATGTTATGCTTGATTATGAGTTATGTTTATGCATGATGAAATGCATTGCTTTATAGAGTTTGTATTGTAAATAGTTTGTGTTAATATATATCTATAGTTGTAAAACCAACTGTGTCGTGTCTTTAACTCAATCCTTAGCCACTATACTCCTTCCACTGTGCTCTTTCCTCCTAACAGAGGTCTGCTAATTCTTGCATAGTTTGAATTCACTCTATAAATTTGGTCAATACTCCATACCATCTTATTTTTTCATTACCTACTAAATCTGCCAAAATCTGACCCATTGTTTCTTTTAAATCCTCCCCCTCCTCCTCCATTACATTTTGAAATCTTAAATAGAAGGACATTGTTTCCATTTCACTGTTAACCACCAAATTCTCTAATTTTTGATTCTCCTTCTGTAAGATATTGGCTTTTTGGTCTGTCATCCCTATTCTCTTCTCCATCTGTCCTATCCTCTGTTTGGTTTCTGATGTAGTCTGCTTTACATCTTTAGTTCTTGTTTTAATTCTGCAAAGTTTTTGTCCATATCCTCTTTCATATCAACCATTCCTTGTTTCAAGTCTTCAATTGCTTCTAAAAGCTCTGCAAAGGGATCCATTTTTTCCTATTGTACAAAGGCCACAACTTACTTCTGACCCGATGGACTGTTGGTGGCTGAGGATGGTGCAGAAGTAGGTTTTTTTCTGTTTTGGGGGCAATATCCCCAATTCTGATTCACCAAATTAGTATTGCAGAGAGTCACCGGAGGTTTCTTAGCTATAAACCAGACAGGTAGATGGGAACAGTCACAGAATATAACCCTAATTTAATTCCAGGTGTTGGGAGACGTTCCAAATGTCCAATCTGATGGTTTTTGTTGTTTTTTTTACTTCAAAAGATCCTTCCAGGTGTGCAAACTCTAAGTGCATCCAGGGCTCAGTCTCCCAGGCATCAGAGAAGTGAAGGTCCCAACAGTTTGTTGTCCTAACATAATCCAGGCACCGTGCCAACTTTTCAGAGTTCGCCATAATAAAAGATTAGCTCAAGGTCATTTTCTGTTCTTGTTGGCATCCCCCCCTTTGAACCCTGGGGGGGGGACTTGCCACCAAAAGGAAGCAAAAATGCCAAAACAATTAGTTATTTCTTTTCCTCAAAAATTAAATCCTTATGTCATACTGCAAACCTCAAAGAGTTCTTTCTCTTAAATCATCTCTTCTCCCCTTTCCTCTCAGTAGAGCAAGGTGAGAAATAGTCTAAACCACCAAAAAGTACAGAGGGGGTGAAAAAAAAACCCTTCCTGGCTTACTGTTTCAGGCAAAAACTGGAGAAAGTCCTCAGCAATGTAGCAGGCAACTTGACTGACAGCTCAGCAGATACATTGTTTCCCTTGGGCTCCACAAGTTGTGTATCTGTCAGCAGCTCTCCACTCTGTGGTCGTTGGCAATGGCAGTAGAAATGCTGCCTTCCTGTCCATGGCTCCTAATGTTTATCTGGGGAATCCATTGCCCCCCTCAACCCAGAAGGACACCTATTCGGTCGGCTCCATAGAGCCCACCGACGGGCAGAAAACCAGTTGCTTGGGACGAGCCCATCCCAATTGAGACCGTCTTGTGCCCACTCCAGAAATCCCCAAATTTCATATTTTTGATCTGTTGAATCCTAAATCTCCAATTCACATTATCAAAAGCTTTTTGGGCATCTATGAAAACTAAAGTAACTTGTTTCTCTGAGTGTGTCTTCGTAATATTCTAATGTGTTGATTATTGTTCTAGTTAGTATTATTTCTTATTTGTCTCATGCGCAAGGATCCGTTTTGTTCTGTATGTATGTATTTTCTCATTCAATATTTCTTTAAATCGTTCTGCCATAAAAGAGCCTTCTCTGTGGCTGGCCCATCTCTCTGGAACGAACTTCCACCTGCGTTAAGAAGGCTCCCGGACCTGTTAACATTTCGCCGGGAGCTAAAAACTCATCTCTTTCGTCTCGCCAGCCTGGGGTAATTTTTTAACACTTTAGTTTTAATTTTTATGATGAATGGGTGTTTTTAGTGGGTCTTTTGAATTTTTAACTTTTAATAATTTTTAAACGACTGTATTTAACCATCAAGTAACAGATTTAATCCTTTTTAAATTTAAATTATTGTTTTAAATGGAAATGGAATATGGTTGTTCACTGCCCCGAGTCCGTAGGGAGAGGGGCGGTATATAAATTGCATAAATAAATTAAATAAATAAATAGCTCCGAATGTGAATCCAGCTTTGGTCTGCCCTGTCTTTTTTGGAACAACCTGGACCTCCCACCTTGAGACCGACCTACAGACACTGAACTTCTTTTGCCTTGATCCCCAGAAAGAGAAGGGACTTCTTTGGTGTCCTTCTTTGGTATTCTTCAACTCACTGGGACTCTCTGTGTCTGAATAAAAATATAATAGACATCTCCCATTCTCCTCAATGGTTCAGTCTGAAGCCACTTGGGATTCTATTTGGTCACCCTTGTTCCTTGCTCTGAAATGCCCCCAGCAAGAGCTCCTGGAACAGAATGGAGAGCTAAATGAGGAGAGGGTAGGACTATGGAAACATTAAGTGATTAATGTTTTGTGGCCCACCACAAATGTCTACACAAAGTTACACCCGGAATCTGAATCTGGAAAGGAGAAACTCCCCAGCCATTTCTGTGGTCGCCACGAAACTGGACTTCTAGTGTAAGTTAAAAGCAGTGTGGACAGCAGGGAGGGAGGGAGGAAACTAGGAGAAATGGAAGCAGAAGGGGGTCCTGTGAAAAGCCAAATGTTGAAGAAGGAGATGCTTGCTGGTTTTGGTGCCTTCATAATGCTGGGTTCCTGTATGGGCAAAATGGACCCATGGCTGCCCTAGAGCAGGGGTCTCCAACCTTGGCAACTTGAAGACTTGCAGACTTCAATTCCCAGAGTTCCTCAGCCAGCAAAGGAATTCTGGGAGTTGAAGTCCACAAGTCTTAAAGCTGCCAAGGTTGGAGACCCCTGTCCTACCTAGAGGATAGTCACTTCATTTAAAAGTGATCAGATTAACAGCTGGACCCAGCTGTATCCTCTACTTGTGGGGAGGCAGGCACTGGCCTAAGCAGGAGATTCTCAGATAATTAATATTTCTAAGGTTAACCTTCAGGACATGGATTATAAGACAGGGAGTGGAAGAATGAAAGGAAAGAGTGGGTTTTAAACTTCCTTGGATTTGGGCTAAGCATCTGGAGGCCAAATAGCCCACCACATATCACCTTTTGAGGCTGTCAGAAAGCAGCTGCCAGCTGTGTCTCCCTGTTATGAGTTCCTTTGCCTTTATTAGGTGTTCTGGATGCCATCAGTTGGTCTTTCTTTTTTTAAAAAAAGGCTGCGGTTCAAGAAGATGATTAATCCATGAGTTAATATGAGGCCCAATCTCAGCTGTGGGATGCATAAAGCCCTCTGCTGTGGCATGCACAGATAATGGCTGTTTCTATGTTTCATGAACCCATGAAGCATGGGTGAAATGTAAAGGTTGTGGCTACCGGTTCTGTGGGCGTGGCTTGGGCAGGTCATGTGACTGGGTGGGCGTGGCCATCTTTATTTTCATTTTAAAAGCATGTTTCTACGTAAGTATTGACTGGATTAGGTAGAAACACATGCTTTTAAAATGAAGGGGGGGAAGCCTCCCATGATCGCGCCGGCTGCTGCAATCCTTGAAGGGGCAGAGGAGGTGGGGCCAGAGATTTTTACTACCGGTTCTCTGAACCATCCACTGCCTTTGCTACCGGCCCCAACCAGGAGCATTTCACCCCTGCCATGAAGGAGAATTTCTCTTTATTTTTAACAAGGAAGAAACAGATAATGATTGGGGTTTTTTTTTTATCACCCTTCAGCAGGCCAAACTCTCTGTGTGTTTGTGTGTGTGTGACTTTTTATTTCCTAGCAAGGTGGGCACCCCAATGTCTTGAATATATTCCTGAGTTGCACTCACTTTTTTCTGCCCGCAGGTGAAGATGCAATGACGGGTGACACGGACAAGTATCTTGGACCCCAGGACCTCAAAGAATTAGGGGACGATTCCCTGCCTGCCGAAGGTTATGTGGGCTTCAGTCTGGGAGCCCGGTCTGCCAGGTACGAGCACGCCCTCCTCATAAGCGTCTTCTTCCAGAAAAACACCTTTTTCTGCAGAAGTTCATTCCAACCACCGCCTGGTTGCTTCCAGCCTTCCCTGTTTCCGTTGATGTCTGCCCTGCCGTCCACGGGAGCTCTGCTATGGCAAAAAGAGTGCCTCCATAATCCACCGCTTCCGCTCCACCACATTCAATAGGCTCATTCATTGATTCAGGTGAATGAATCGCCACTTCTCCCTGGTACCTGCTCACGCCCAAGATCCATCAGAGGTTTCCTTTGGAGACAGAGGGGAGCTTTGTGTGTGAGCCACCAAGCCCCATTTCGACAGGTCCAAAGAAAACCTGGTTGGTCGGATTTCTCTTAAGGTTGTTTGGTGGTTAATGGCTTCCTTTCCCAGAAAAATGCATTATCATCCCCATGGATCATGGTCACTGTCTCGATTTGTTTGCCCGCTGTTCCCTCGCTGCCAAAGCCCGTCGCCAGCTTTTGTTCCCAAAGGAATGCACAGCTTTCTTGCAAGGGAAGAAAATGGGTCACAGGCTGCACTCTTGCCGTGGCGGGCTAAGCACAAAACTTCCTATTAGCGAGGGCATCTTCCAATTTGCTAGGCTTGAAACGTTGAAACCCATCATTTTGGAGATGATTTTCTCAGTTGGGAAAGAGGAGTCAGTTTGCAGGCGGTGGAATTGTGGTGAGGCTAATAATTAAACCTCCCAACCTCAGCCCCAAGGACATTTTCCTATAGCTTAATGATTGCTTGTAGAAAGTCCTTTCATTATCTGACAGCGAGTGGCATTCCCCCCAAGGCACAGTGTGGACTGGAGTGAATTTTGGGTGGGTTGTTCCTGGGTCTGTCTGGTCCAGAAGCATGTGCCCCCCCCCTCATAACCCTTTGGACCAGGGGCCCTCCAACCCTGGCAACTTTAAGACTTGTGGACTTCAACTCCCAGAGTTCCTC
>JANHFP010414890.1:0-11542 GCA_032468135.1 Calamaria suluensis
TGTTGTAATAGAATTTACTATCCCATTTACCTTACCCTATGCAAAAAATGTAAAACCAAATAAAACTTTTTTCAAAAAAAATATATATACATTTTTGCCAAGTTTCCATCTCTCCCCCCTTTGCATTTCTGTCACTTTTTTTTTGCTACATTACATTGACAACATAAAATCATTGAATCATAGGACTGGAAGGTACTTCAGAGGTCTTCTAGTCTAATCCACTGCTCAAGGCCAATCAAATGGTTGTCCAATCTATTTTGGAATATCTCCAGTGATGGAGTGTCCACAACCCAAGATCAACTGAAGTTCAATCAATTTCATTGATTACTTGTTCTCACAGAAAATTTCTTCTTACTACTAGGTTGCATTTCACTTTGTCAAGATTCCACCCATTATATCTGGTCTTGTCCATAGTTGTTTTAGAGACTAAATTGACCTCATCTCCCTTTGGCAGCCCTTCAAGTATTACAAAGCAGCTATCATGCCACCCTCATTCTTCCCTTTGACAGGTCACAAATACCTAGATTCTTCAACTGTTCATCATACAATTTAGCCTCCAGAACTTTTAGCATCTTGTCTACATGCCTTCAGGGTCTGAATATATTTTTTGTATTATGGTGACCAGAACTGGATGCAGTATTCCAGGTGTCAGCTCACTAGCATAGTGTAAAGCTGTACACGTACATCTCATCATTTTGAAATTATCCCTCTATTGGTGCACCTTAAGATTGCACTGGCTTTTTTTTGGCAGCTTCAGCATACTTAAGTGATGTTCTACTAGAGCAGGGGTCCCCAACCTTTCAGACTTTAGGGACTACTAAATTCATAATTTTAAATCCCATGGACCACTAATATGATCTGTCTAATCAGAGGCTGGGTGGAGTTGGTAAGGTGGGCATGTGGCTGGGTGGGCATGGCCAACTCGATCTCACTCACATCAAGGGGCAACTTGCCAGCCTCTACTTGATACTCCTTGCCTGACCACCTAGGGTCCTTAGGGCCCCAACAGGAAGCAGTTGCTGGAGCTAAGCAACTCTGAAAGAAAGCTCCATGAGAAAGAGTTGGCAAATAGCTGGCTCAGTTCAAATGGGATCTGACCGAGAAGGAGGGTCATCAGAAGCACTGAGAACTATGCATAAGCTTTCCAAGAGGGAAGGCCTGTGGGAATGCAAGGCCAGGTACCGGCACCTGGTGGCTTAATGGGCTGAGTTGGTCAGTCAGTTCCAGACCATGATGCGGTCCCACTGGAATGAAGCCCTCCAGCTCTTCACCACCAGTGACACTTTCCCCCAGCCTTTGCCCAAAGTAGACCCCAAGTCAGAATTTCTGCCCCCTTCCAACACACAGGAAGACCCCAAAGGGGGAAACTCTCTGCAGCAGCACAAGCATTCATTGCACATATCTAGCCCAGGGGGTGTAGTTTGAGGACACCTGCTTTAGTGCAATATAAAAAATGAAATTTTTTTTTCCTGTGGACCACCAAAATTTTCTCACAGACCACCAGTGGTCCATGGACCACCTGTTGGTGACCGCTGTACTAGAGCATCTAGATCTCTTACAGTTTCTATCGCTGAGCCCAAGATTATCTATGCATTTGGTTTTTCCTACCTACAGTAAGTGCAAGACTTTACTTTTCTCACCGTTGAACTGCATTTTGTTGGATAGATCCAATGCCCAAGTCTGCCAAGGTCTTTTTGGATCCTGAGCCTATTTTCTAAAAATATTGGCTGTTCCCCTAATGGTGCAAATTTGATGAGTTCCCCTTTCTATTCCCTTATCTACATCATTTGTGAAGACGTTGGAGAGTATTGGGCCTAAGACAGAACCTTGAGGTACTCCACTATTTGCCTCCCTCCACATAGATGTAGTTCCATTGAGGTCTACTTACTGAGTGCAGTTGGTTAGACAATTGTTGGTTAGACACTACCTTCTGGTAGTGGTATTATCTATCCCATATTTTTCTATCTTACCAAGAGGTAAACTGTGGTCTACTTTGTCAAATGCCTTGCTAAAGTCCAACATATTTTCTTTTAGTATAAGATGGGTATTATACCCACCTTATACCCATCTTATACCCATCTTATACTAAGAGAGGAAGAAAAACCTTGCCAGACCTATCTCTACCAGGTAGGACAGCCCAAGAAACAAAACTTGCAACGTTCCAGAATTTCTCTTTAATTGATAATGATTTTAAGAGCAGAATCCTTAAAGTCTAAGTTTTTTTCTGCCCCATTTCACAGTATTTGCTGTTGAATGTAGTGATTTGATAAATCAGTAGATGCTACAATTCAAATGTTTGCAGATTCTCTCTAAAAGAACTTGATAAATGGATCTGAAACCTTCATTTTAGGTGTTCAGAAAGAAATCCTCAGTCTACCCTGAAATGATATGGTTTTGCCATACACCTCTGTTAGTCCTGTCTAAATATATCTGTATTTTCTTCTGTTCCAGCTTCATTCCTTCTTTCAAAGTTCTCAGTTTTACAAGAATTCCATTGAAGGGGTGTATCTGGATGAGAATGAAGAACTGGTAGCAGACCTAGACATTGTAAGTTTGGTGTATTCTATCAATAGGTCTGTCAGCCAAGTGAAATTTGGGGGTCTACAAAGAGAACAATCCCTGGATTTCAAGTTGAGGATCCACCCAAATGCTACTGCAAGGATTGAGCAGCTGAACCAGGTGGGGAACACTATTTTAACTTTCTGAAGCACTTACTAACAGGGTTTCACTCCTTGGGCAGGGAGTGAATAGCCTTGAATATCATCTAGGCTCACCTAGAGAGACAAGATAATCTTTGGTTATGTACTTGGTTATTTATCAAGATCATGTGAAGTGCTAATACCACTTTATAATGCCTTAGAATATAGAATATGATGTAAAAAGATATTGAGACTCTAGAAAGAGTGCAGAGAAGAGCAAAGGTGATTAGAGGACTGGAGGCTAAAACATATGAAGACGGTTGCTGGAACTGGGTATGTCTAGTTTATGTCCTGTATAGAGGATTTCATAAGTATTTATTAGTCCTCTACAATAGGATATTGTCAGCTTCCCTATGGGGCACTACCATTCCAATAGACAAGGGGGGGGAGCTATCAGGATTGCATTCTTTGCATGCTTTTGCTTCTGTTATAACCATGTGGGATTTCAGGAGAGGGACCACCTTGGAGTCAAGATGGACTTCCTCCCAGCTGGTTCAAGCTTCACACCAAGGTCACTGTGTTTTGGCGATGGCCTGCTATCAAGCTAACACCACAGTGTTTCTCAAAACAACTTTGCGGCATTGCAAATCTGGAGAACCAGTTCTGGAGAACTGGTAGTGGAAATTTTGAGTAGTTTGGAGAACTGGTAAATACCAACTTTGACTGGCCCTGCCCACATCTATTCTCTGCCTGCCGAGTTCTAGCTGATTTGGAAGAAATGGGGATTTTGCAGTAACCTTCCTCTGGATTTTACAGTACCCTTCCCCTGCCATGCCCACTGAGCCATGCCATGTCCACAAAGCCACACCCACAGAACAGGTAGTAAAAGGTTTTGAAACCCACCACTGATTGCATTGGCTGCCAGTGGTCAAGGTGGTTAGGTTTTGAAGTGGGAAGAATAGCTTAATGCTTTGTGTGGGAACATTAGATTCCATCTGACTTCTCTGAAATCACTATCTCTCAGTAAAAGTTCATTTTGATAATGACCTGGTTTCAAGAGTCATGCTTCCCTGAGAAGGTTAGCTGAGGCAGGTCTTTAGATATATAGATTTAACCCAAAATGTAATGTGATATGAGGAACAAATATGTTCTTAGAAGAGTATAATGGCTTAAATCAAGTAGATATATATACAGGGAGAGATACAAGGACATAGTCTGATACCTTGTTAGACTAACCTGATAAATTTGCAATGGGAACAGGGGAGAGCATCTGGCATTTCCTAACTTCCACCTCCTGTTGAGATGGCTTCCTGTTCATTGTATTGCTTTATTCCTCCCTTTTGGTTCCTGAGAGAAAACAAGAGCAGCAGTAACATAAGCTATAGTAACTTGTTATCCTTTACCTTTGAACATGTACTTTTACATCATCTGTTGCTTTCTGAGATGTATAAACTTGAATACATTATTTTCTTCTCAATATTCTTTGGAGGGAGATCTACCCATATGTGTTGTTTAACAAACATTGTAATAGTTAAATTGCTAGACTTGTCAATTGGAAGGTTAACAGTTCGAGACACAAGTGATGGAGTGAGCTCCCATTCTTGTCCCTGCTCCTGCCCACTTAGCAATCCAAAAACATGCAAATGCAAATTGATAAACACAATAGGTATCACTTTGGTGGGAAGCTAACAGCATTCCATGCCCCTCAGTGTATAATCATGCTGGACACATGACCATGGAAGCATCTTTGGACAATGCTGGCTCCCTCAGCTAAGAAACGGAAATGAGCACTGGGCCCTAAAATTGGACATGACTGGACAGGGGAAACTTTTACCCTTTTAAGCTTTCCTTATTTGCTTTGGTTCCTGAGTTTGATTTTGTCAGAGTTTGTTGCAGCACATCCAACCGGCACACAAGTAAATGAATTTCAGCAGGATTCAATTTGCATAAAAAACTTTCTTTATATACAATACCAGACACCAGAATTCAGCATACAATATCAGGAACACAGAAGTAATAGTCATAGAAGCAAGTCATTACAGAGTAGAGAGAGACAGAGACAGCCATTACAGAGGCCAAACCAAATTCTTACAGTTCAGCAAGTCTAACCCATGCCCAGACTCCAAACTGTCTCTTATGGTCCAATACAAACAAATACTATGTTTTAGTTTCCAAACAGTCCCAATTGGCTGACCTGTTGCCATATCTATTCCCAGTCTATGAACATACTCTGACAGATTTCACAAAAAAATATTTTACTAAAGTGAAGTATCCATCCTCTCATGCAATTTAGTACAAAAATTCAGATTCTAAATTAAACATTATGGTCTATGGGGAATTTAGAAGGCAAAATGAAAAGGAAAGTAACTTTCAATCAAATCAATTGAATGAGCTCTGTTTTTTAATTTTTTAAAGGAAAAATAGGTCTTCAACTGGAGAGCCACATCTCTTTTCCTTTTGACCCTTTCTGGACATAAATTCAGGATTCATATTCTGGATGTTTTTCCTCTCTCTGCTCAGCCCCTGCCTCTTTCCAAGTGTGTAAAGAGTTGTCATCCTGGATTTAGGAAGGTGGCTCAAGAAGGGAGGCCCGCCTGTTGCTATGACTGTCTTCTTTGTGCAGAAGGAACTATCTCAACCATGGAAGGTTGATGACACCAGAAAAATGGACAGATTTTTGGGAAGACCGTATACCATATCATAACACTTTTTTTTAATGAATGGACATTTGACAGGCATTTCCAAAACTGGCTTTTTAAAATATTCATATCATTATAATTTGTTCATCATTGAATATAAGTAATAAACTTTGAGTTTATCTTGGGGTAGGAAATTACCTTGGGGTAATTATCTTGGGGTAGGAAATTAAAAGACACTGGATGCCTGTGGAGATTGTCATGCCTCTGCCAGACTCTGACTTGGAAGTCGAGGAGGAATAGCTGGCAGAGAACAGTGAGGGGGAGGCTGGAGCTGAGGAAGAGCAGGCCCAGGCAGAATCCAGTGAGCTATGGGTGGAGCCAGAGAGGGAGATGCTTTCAATATGTAATTTTTGTGTCTATTGTCTCAGACTTTGCTTTCATTCCATTGCATTCAGTTCTTACTCAGTAAAAGTACCTTTCTGTATAAACATGGAGTTGGGGTTTTTCTTTCTTGAGTTTTGAATGGAGGCACATCTGACAGGCAAGAGTTTGTCCTTCAAACTTGCTGCTTGACTCCTGGATGTTTCGTTACCAAACTAGGTAGCATCTTCAGCAATGTTTTTAGGTGAAGTGTCTTATTCATTTATATAGGTTCTGGGTAATTGGTTGGTCTTGTGACTGGTTGAATTACAAGACTGATTATAGTCTTGTGACTTCTGACTGCTTGCTGTGATTCAACCAGTCTTGTGATTCAAATGGTCACAAGACCACGCAATCACCCAGAACCTACATAAACAAAAGGACACTGAATGGAGATGAGGAAGGGAGGACATGGAGAAATCAAGATTTAGGACTGAGTCAATCTTCCTTCTTGCTGTCATGGGAAGATGACTCTCAAATTATCAGGTACATATGAGGATGTACCCAACTCATACTCAACTCAACATGAAAGTCAACTCAACATATATTTTCTTGTTGGGTGACAAAATTGGTGTTCTTCCATTTATTATGATAGAAGCTGTACTAAATAATCCAATGTCTGTATTTGACTCTATTGTAGGCATGTGTCTATTTGATTCCCTGAAGCACTGATGTAAAATAGTAAATGGTGATCCTTCCTTCCTTCCTGCCTGCCTTCCTTCCTCCCTCCCTCCCTCCCCAATTATTAAAAGGTGACATTAACAAAAGAAATGCAAAATTAAGATCCAGCTGGAGAACAAGAGCAATTTCACCCAATCAATGCATTTGATAAAAAGACATGAATAATATAAGATCCCATTCTTGCTGTTTTCAGATGCAGAAAAATGCACCAAATGTACACCATATCAGCATTCACATATCAGTCAAGTTCACTGTATTCTCAAGATTGAAAACTACCTTTCTTACAAGGAAAATCTGGGGATCATCCTGACTTCCATTGCCTTGTTCCTGTCTTTAACCACAGGCTTTGTCTTGGGGATCTTCCTTAAATTCCTGGAATCACCTATTGTGAAAGCTAACAATCGGGACATCCTCCTTGGTTCCCTCCTGCTTTCCTTCTTAACTTCCTTCCTGTTCATGGGAGGCCCAACAAAACCAACCTGCCTTCTCCGACAAATGGCTTTCAGCATAATCTTCTCATCTGCCATTTCTTCAGTCTTGGCAAAAACAGTCACTGTGGTGCTAGCCTTTTGGGCCACAAAACCAGGGAATAAAGTGCAGAGATGGTTAGGGAAGAGCCTGGCCAACCTTCTCATCCTTTGTTGTACTGGTGTCCAAGTTTTCATCTGCAGCATTCGGTTGAGTAGTTATCCCCCATTCCCTGACACTGACATGCATTCTCAATCCAAAGAGATCATCCTGCAATGCAATGAAGTGTCTGTTACTATGTTTTACTCTGCCCTTGGTTACATGGGTTTCCTGGCTGCCATCTGCTTCACAGTGGCTTTCCTTGCCAGGAATCTTCCTGCAGCCTTCAATGAAGCTAAGTTGATCACCTTCAGCATGCTGGTCTTCTGCAGTGTTTGGGTGTCCTTTGTGCCCACCTACCTGAGCACTAAAGGGAAGCACATGGTGGCTGTGCAGGTCTTCTCCATCTTAGCCTCCAGTACTGGATTGTTGGGTTTCATCTTTTTCCCCAAATGCTACATTATTTTCCTCAGGCCAGATCTGAATACAAAAGAACATGTGATGTCAAAATAACAGTAAAGTACATTTTGGGTAGGTGTTCTCCAATATCAGTTATACTAATTCTAAAAATAGTATTTGACACTTTAGCATTCTTTTTTTAAAAAAATTAAAAGCACCAAGTCCATTTTTTCAACACTAATTTTAATTAATAGAAAAGGATGATTGCTTTATAATATTTCTCTTTACTATTTGCTCCTGAGTGTACAGAGAATATAGAAAAGTGTGCATGCTTAAGGTGAACAGAATGTGATATGTGGTTTTCAGTTAATGCAACTTCCAAAATTCTGGCACCATGTTGAAATTAGAGAAACATTTGGATTTTTTTAAAAAAAGTACATAACAACATTTGACATTGCAGTATCCTATCTGAATCAATCACTGGGACCGGAGTGTCAGCCCTAGAAGTCATATTTTTCTCTGGAGCTTCAGGGTCACCACATTTAGTGCCTAGGAAACTGGGGGGGGGGATTTCAAGGAGTCGGTGGAGAATTAGCCACAACAACATTCCTTTCTCTGGGAGTCAAGGACACTCAGCCTGCACCTGGATGGTGCCTGGGGATTGTCTGGGGATTGTCTCCAGTGCCTGGGGATTGTCTCCAGTTGAGATGATGCAAATGATTGGGTCATGTGATGGACTCATGGGTGCAGGGGGATGGACCTCTGACTTATTTTGGGTCCCCAAGGACCCAGATTGATTATCCAATCCACATCACCCCACAGTATGCTGTGGGGTGCATCTTCAGATGGTCCCATCTATCTGGTATGCTGGAACGGTTGGCCTTGAGTGTTATCAGCACTCTCTGCAGCTGCTATGAAGATAGTGAGAATTTTCCTCCCTTCATGAGACATCTCCACCAGCTCCCTTCCTCCCTTCCAAATGCCTTCACTACCACCCCCCTCCCATTACTATGGCAGCCCATTCTCAAGGACCCTCTCTCTCCCTAGGATCCAAAATAGTCAGAGAAATGATTGAAGTCTTGGAAATGGGTCCCTTGTCAGTCGACAGAAGTGGTGATTTACCACCAGCATACCAGATACTCAGGAGTCAAGGGCATGACAGCACAAGGGAACAACAATCAATGACTTAAAAGCCAGTCATCAACACCCCAATTAACAACTAAAAGTCACACATAGCTAGGCCTCATAAATATTATGCCGAGAGCAATCCAGTGCATATATTCTGTGTTCCAAAATCTGTGGCTAAGAGAAATGGTTCTTGAGTTTTGCCCCATTCTATGACATTTCTTGCTACAGTTGATAAGTAAATCACTGCAATTGTTAAGTTAGTCACATGGTTATCACACAAATATGTGTGTGAAATTACTTATCAGAAGGTAACAAAAGGTGATCACAGAAAACTGCAATTGAGGTAGTTGCCAAGTGCCTGTGATGGCCCAGCATGATGCAGAAGCAAGAAGGCAAGCAATTATATGAAAATAGTCTTTATTTCAAACTCAATGCTTTTCAAAGGTTTTTCTGGCAATGCTGATTTTCTTCAGGGGCAAAGCGGAGAGATGCCAAGATTAGAAACTGAATCTGGCTGCAGTTCTAGATACTCACAATTATTAAGAAATAACACCATTTGAAACTTGCTGAGATATCTCACAAATGAATCCAGGATCTCGAAGGCAAATAGTCACAGAAGCTACACAAAAAATCAGCCTTTGACTCCAGCAATTAGTTCTTCAAAACTGGCTATTTTTAAAGCCCTCAGTCCAGCTGCATCCTATTACTCATTTCCTTTTGAGTAATCATCTTTCTAAAGCTCTCTTTTCTCTTCGTCTTTGCCTTGGATCAGGAGGAGGAGCTGATCCTAATTCATCCTCTGAACTCCTCCTCTCTGGTTCTGCCCCTAGCTCACTCAGTCCAGCCTGGCCCTGCTCTTCCCCATCCTTGTCCACAGCTCCAGCCTTCCCTGCACTGCTCTCTGCCAGCTGTTCCCCCTCATCCTCCGAGTCGAACACTGACAGAGGAATGACAGTGCCTGAATTTTGATTGTATGGCTATGGGGATACTGCAATGGCTGTTAGTGTGAAAAATTGTCACCTTTTTCAGTGCTGTTGAAATTTTTAATGGGTACTAAATTAACTGTTGTAACTCAAGGACTACTTGTAATGTATTAAATGTACTGTATTCTGTATTTTTATATCTTTTTTAAATATTATTTTTCTTCATTTGTTTGCTTTGTATTGGTTTTTTTCACTGATCATATAATTCTCAAATAAATAAATAAGATTCCATTCTCCTAATACAATCCAAAATCCACAAAGCATTTTTATTTCCAAGTATTGACAGAGACATACCACCACTTGTTAATACATCATGGAAAGGGAAGATCAAACCTTCCACCATTCAACTATTCCCCCTCATGACCTTTCAGTGGAATTCCAGGCAAAAGATTAAAGATTTCACCAAAATTGAAATTAACAAGACATATTTATACAGGGTTGAAAAAAGACAACATCCTACTCAAACAAGGCCAACGGCAGTTCAGCAGCTAAGATATTGGGCTTTGCAGCCCAATTTCAAGACCAAAGCATCAGGTGAGAGGATGAGCTCCTGTCCTCACCTCAGCTCCTGCCAACCTAGCAATTCGAAAGTATGTAAATGGGACTAGATAAATAGGTACCATTTTGTTGGGAATGTAACAGTACTTCATGATGTCATGCTGGCCACATGACCACAGAAATTTCTTCGAAGAGCACTGGCTCAATGGCTTTGAAATGGAGGTGAGCACCACCCCCTGTAGTTGGCAACAACAAGTAGAGAAAAATCTGCAGGGACTCCTTAGCTACGTATTTTTTAAAAAATCAAAAAAAGGTAAAGGTAAAAGTTTTTCTCGCACATATGTGCTAGTTATTTCTGACTCTAGGGGGCAGTCCGTTTCAAAGCTGAAGAGCCAGCACTCTCTGAAGATGTCTCCGTGGTCATGTGGCCGGCATGACTAAATGCCAAATGTGCACGAAACACTGTTACCTTCCCACCAAAGGTGGTCCCTATTTTTTCTACTTGCATTTTTACGTGCTTTTGAAACTGGTAGGTTGGCAGAAGCTGGGACAAGCAACGGGAGCTCACCCCGTTATGTGCCACTAGGGATTCGAACCGCTGAACTGCCGACCTTCGGATCGACAAGCTCAGTTGCCTTACCCACTGAGCCACCGCATCTCTTTTTCAGACTCTTAGCTTCTATTCAAGGATTAGCCAAAGTGGAAAACTAGACTTAGGATTCTAGACTTTGTTGATGGACAGCTTCTAGTTGAAGAATCAGCTTCTGATTCTTGACGAACATAGCTTTTCTTTTATGTACACCAAGAGCGTATGCACCTAAGAAAAATTCCTTGAGTGTCCAATCATACTTGGCCAATAAAGAATTCTACTATTCTACTATTGGATGTAGCTAGCATGGCCCAAGGAAAGAATGCTGGGTTAGGTGTCTCAACAACTGGTTCCCCATCCTTGATGCTGACCTCCGATGGTGGGATCCATCAGCCAAAGTAGCCAGCTCTCCAGAGCTTTGATAGAGGGTCTTCCAGCTGAAGAAATGCCATAACTCATCTCAAAGCTTTCCATATTTATCGCGATACAACACGGCTGGAATCCTGATATAAGCATTCCAGGCAAATGGTCCACAGATGGGATGGGATCCAAACATTGTAAGACCGTGATGGCAAACCTATAGCACATCTGGCAGAGGTGACATGCAGCTCCCTCTCTGTGGGCACAAGAATAGTCTCCCCAGTTCGGCTGGCGCACCGTCAGATCCCTAAAAGTGATACCGCCATTCAGCTGGAAGAAAGGGAGGCCTGAATCTCTTTTTGTGTCAAAAGAGGGTTTTACAACATATATCCTGGCACCAAGACATGGCCACGTGGGCTGTTTACCTTTATAAGGAAAAGGGGATGACTCTGGGAATGCATGACCATCTGTTTTCTTAGGGAAACTGGCAAAGGGAAACTTTTCACACGTGTATTGGCTAAAGGTCTGCATGTGGGCTAAAGGGAGGGGTCTCTACTGCTATAATCCTAACTGCTTTGTCTAAGGGTATTCTGTGAGTAGTAACTGGGAGAGGGATCTTGGTGTCCTAGTGGACAACCG
>JANHFP010416271.1:0-11529 GCA_032468135.1 Calamaria suluensis
ATTATTATTATTATTTTGAATTTAAAACACATTGTAACGACAAATTAAAATTCTGTACACCGCCCCGAGTCCTCGGAAATGGGGCGGTATATAAATCAAATAAATAAATAAATAAATAATAAATTTGGTATTCTGCCTGTCAACAACTTCCTGCACTACCTTTGACCTCTCTGCTTGATCTAAGATCCAGAGGGGGAGCTGGGGGTGGGGGGGAACTGCAGCCAACCAGCAAACAATCTTGTGGCATCTTAAACCTGACCAATATCTTATAGATAACCTTTTTTTGAGGGGGGAGAATCACAATTTGCTTCCTAACAGCCGAACAAGAAACGGTTGAACTTAATCAAGAGCAAAAGATTTTAGGCAATCTGCAGACACTTAGAACATTGCAGTAGCTAATTAATAAGAGACAACAGGTAGCCCTTGATTTCGCAACCCTCCGTTGAGCGAATTCAAAGTTGCAACAGCACTGGATTTACAACAGGTCCTCACACTTACAACTCTCACAGCATCCTTATGGGTCACGTGTGTCAAGTCTGAAATGAACCTGGCTGAAGCCATCTTGTGCCGCCTCATAGTTGCCACAAAGCCTGAGAGAGGGAAGGGATGCGGGGGAGTAGATAGCCCAGCTGACAGTCAAAATAAAAAGTTTTCCTGTGGGAACCAAGGTCATTGTAACAGGTGGCTGGTGAAGGAGGAGAGGAGTCTGCTAGCTATATTCATTGGACAATGTGATTGATGACAGCTGGGAGGGGGAGTGTTACTCTTTTAATTAGGTGAAAACTGTGGGAGCCTTTAGAGATGGTTTTCACCGGCTGTGCCGATATGATGTATCCAGTATGTTCTTTGAGGCATCTACCTGCCTCGGAGTTCTGCTTTCAATGGGTGCATTTCTCGGACATGATCAAAATTCAAGGGTTGGCAGCCAGCATGCATTTACAATGGTTGCAGCATCCCAGGGCCGCGTGATCATGATTTGCAACGTCTCCGGCTGGCTTCCAACAAACGGTTCAGGAAAATGGACCCACTTAACAACTGCAGTGATTTGCTTAACAACCATGGCAAAGAAGTTGCAAAATCAGGCATGGCTCACATAACCAATTTCGGTTTGCTTAGCAACCGAAATTCTGGTCCCAATTGTGGTAAACTGAGGACTGCCCATAGCCACCTGTATTGCATATAATCCGTACCTGCATAAACAGCCTGTCTTCCTTCCCTTCCCCAATGCCTCACACCAATTTAAATGCTGGCCGTTCTGTGCATCAGATAAAAAGAGCTGCAGCTTATGCCTTTTAATAACATTTTTTTTATTGGAGTGTTATTATTCAGAAAAGGTGCTATCAGTCTACTGAGGAGTATCTTATGTACGTGTAGACATTGTTGTGCCGGGAACAGGGGAGTTATAAAACAGAGGTCAGAAGAAGTGACTTGTTGACTGGTAAGAGGCAAGACATTTGTAAGTGTAACATCCTTGAATTACGGAGCTGAGCAACCCGTAGAGATTAGATTTTCTCAATTTGCTAAGATATTGTAGGCGGTTTTGTTTGGCTTCAATAGTTGTATATGCTTGGCTATTGTGATTTGTAAAATATTTATTCTGTGAAGTGTGGCTAAGCATGATTCAGTGCAGAGTAGAACCAAATTGTACTGCGAGGAGAAATTCCGGTCAGTTTAATTTCTGTGAAACAAATACAACTGTTTCCCGATAGATTAGTCTTTATGGCAGTTGTGTTTAAGAAGGGCCACCTTGAGCTGAGAGATGTCACCTTGAAGCTGATACGTTTCTCCCATTTTCCCCCCTAAATATTGCTATGTCAGATTTATGTCTGTTCATCGCACAAAGTCAACTAGTTCAATGTAAAGATGAGCAGCATTATTGCAGGTAGCCCTCGACTTATGACACAATTGAGGCCAACATTTATGTTTCTAAGTAAGACAGTTAAGTACGTTTTGTCCCGTGTTATCACCTTTCTTGCCACTGTTGTTACACAAATCACTGTAGTTAAGTTAGTAACACCGTTGTTATGGGAATTTGGCTTTTTCATTGATTTAACTTGTCAGAAGGTCACTAAAGGTGATCAGATGACACAGGACACTGCAACTGTCATGAATATATGCCAGTTGCCAAACATCTGGATTTTGATCATGTGACCATAGGGATGCTGCAAGGGTCGTGCGAAAAATGGTCATGTCACTTTTTTTCATGCTGCTTGTGAGTTTGAATGATCATTTAACAAATGGTTGTAGGTCAAGGACTATCTGTAATCTATTTGGAATATGAACATATTTCTATGTATTTACTTTTTAATTTAATATTTCACTATATCTCCAGAGACTCAAGTCAGCTTAACATAATATAACATTGCCTATCACAAAATGTACTCTCAGGTCATAACCTCATGATATGTGTTGAGAGATAGCAACTGGACCAAAATCACCCTGTATGTTTCCATAGTTGTCCCAAAGGTGCTTTTTTAAGAGGAAACTGGACTTGCTTCTTTTTCTTTGAAGATGTTTCTCTTCTCATCCAACAAGCTTCTTCAGCTCTGGCTTGATGGTGGGGATCATGTTTAAAGTCTGGTCTACTGGATGCCCAAATCCTATGAATCTGGTTTTTCCTACCTATGCAATATATTACATTTCTCATCATTGAACTGCTTAGTGTTGGATAAAACCCAATATTTAAGTCCATCACAATCCTTTTTAACCTTGAGCTATCTTCTGAGGAATTAGCAATCCCCCAGCATCCCCCTCCAAAAAATGTTATGTTTTCTAAGTCTGGGAACTCAACAATGGACTACAGGATATATTTTGAACAGACACATATCATGCATATTGGTCAGATTGTGATATCTGAAAGCATATTGATCAGTTTTGTGATGACCCAGCATGATGCAGAAGAAAGAAGGCAAGCAATTATATGAAAATAGTCTTTATTTCAAACTCAAATGCTTTTCAAAAGTTTTTCCGGCAATGCTAATTTTCTTCAGAGGCAGAGTGGAGAGACGCCAAGATTAGAAACAGAATGTGGCTGCAGTTCAAGGTACTTACAATTATTAAGAGATAACACCGTCCAAAGCTTGCTGAGATATCTCACAAATGAATCTAGGATCCTGAAGGCAAAGAATCACAGAGAAGCTACACTAAAAATCAGCCTTTGACTTCAGCGATCAGTTCTTCAAAACTGGCTACTTTTAAAGCCCCCCAGTCCAGCTGCGTCCTATTATTCATTTCCTCTTGAGTAGTCCTCTTTCTAAAACTCTCTTTTCTCTTCATCTTTGCCTCGGATCAGGAGAAGGAGCTGATCCTAATTCATCCTCTGAACTCCTCTCTGATTCTGCCCCTAGCCCACTCGGTCCAGCCTGGCCCTGCTCTTCCCCATCCTCGTCCGCAGCTCCAGCCTCCCCCGTACTGCTCTCTGCCAGCTGTTCCTCCAAGTCGGACGCTGACAGAAGCATGATAGTTTATGATCTAAGATGGTGATATATATGTACTTGAAGTTTCACATTATTTTAGAGTAATCCTTTTTTAACAACTTCAACTGGAACAGGCAACTTGGTCGTAAAGCAAAACAGTTTCTGAGGAAAATGGACTGTGCTTATAATCTTCTTTAACTTTCCCTTGCTTTATGGGTCTGCAAGGGTTGTAAATGTGAGGATTAGTCACGTTTCTTTTTCATACTGTTTTAACAGTGAATGGTCACTGTATGAGGCAGTTGCTATGCTAGGACTGATGTTCCTGTATGACAGGGCTGTCAAACGTAAGGGCCGGGCCATGCACCAAATCTGGCCTGTGGGTTTTTTAGATCTGGCCCACATGGCCACCCTGAAACCAGCGGACTGGCCTGCGGTGCCTTTGCCAGCGAAAACGGAGCTCAGGAGGCTGCAACGACTTCCTGCCACCCTCTGCCAGTGAAAGCTGTGTATGGCCCTCCTGAGCTCTGTTTTTGCTGGCGGAGGGTTGCAGGAGGCTGTTGCAGCCTTCCGGGCTCTTGTTTTCATTGGCTTGGACCACCAGATTGTCGGCACCCCAAAACGAGTGACATCAAGCCAGCCATGCCCACCCTAGCCACGCCCACCAGGGCCCCAAGGTCAAAGCCAACCCTGATGCATCCCTCAATGGAATAGAGTTTGACACCCCTCATGTATGCCAGTAGTAGAGTTGTCAATCTATTTCAGATAAAGAAGAGACTTAAATGGAAGCGAAGAAACATACAATCATGCAAGGGTCCATGACTGGAACCAGTATGCATTCTTCCCCAAACTGAAGCACCTAAGTAGCATCCAAGGAAATAAAAAATCACGATTGACTACAAAATAATGATTCCAGGGGTTTCAAAAGCAAAAGCTGCAAATACAATTTGCAATCAGTCCAAGATTGAGATAAATGTGTCCCTGAGCTGCCCTTGAATTTAGCAATACAGTAGATCAGAAATAGTTCAAAAAGTGATTTGCTAATAGCAATTTTTGCTATGTCAGAAAATAAGACCTCTAGTTTCATGTTTGGTATGATGGATCCATTGTGCAGAATTATAGAAGAAGGCCCCTATTGACTATTAGTGTTGTAAAGAATAGAGATGTTCAGGCAAAGGCCTTTGGTTATTAAAACAATATTTGCAGAGCAGATGCCTTGTAACAGATTACTTATTTGAAAAGCAAAGACGATTAAATTCACTGTATATTATACTGACCTGTATCTGTAATCCATCTCCCTCCAAGAATACTATCAGGATTATTGCAAGATCCTACAATACATGGTGGTAAACATGTATTTTCTCCCCCTAAATATAATTGTATACTCATATGGCTGCTCCAGTAGTTTATTATACCTGCTCTTTCAGTGAGATGTCTGTGACTTTTTAGGTCACTCATGACTGCAAAGCCTCTTTTCTTACAGTTCCCAGAGCTCAAAAGAAAGAAAAAAACACACGGCCAAAATTGAGTGGTAAATGTTGAATAACATGATTTTCTGCCAGCTTTTGCCAGGAAATCAAGTGCAATCAATGCATGACCCTAATAAATATAAAAACACCAATACAATTTGGTCCTTCCCACAAAAAAACAAAGAAAAAAATGAGCCCCAAATCCAATTCTTTCCTGTCAATGACCTATGTCAATGAGGACAGTGATATATATGCAGAACAGAGCACCAGTCTATAACCATATTCTGTATTTCCAAGAAGGTTTCAGACCATCCTTTGTTCCAGAACTGTTCTTAGAAAATAGTGATGGGGTTACAGCAAAATCATGTTTAGTTTAGTGGTTAAAAGCATCAGGCTAGAAACCCCTGGTGAAGAGCCTATGCTGGCAAAGATTGAGGGCCAAAGAACAACGGGACAACAGAGAATGAGGTGGTTGGATGGAGTCATTGAAGCAGTAGGTGTGAGCTTGGGTGGACTCCAGAGGATGGTGGAGGACAGGAAGGCCTGGAGGAACATTCTCCATGGGGTCACAATGGGTCGGACACGACTTTACAACTAACAACAACACAGAGTCACTTTTTCATAAAAAGAAGCCATAAAAATAGATAAATAGATGAGAGAGGGGGGGGAGAGAAAGGGAGAGAGAGAGAGAGAGATTATTCTTTCTTTTCTTCCCTCTTTTGTGAAATTGTTGCCATTTGAAAGTCAACATTTCATCTCTGAGTGTAAAACTGGATTTGAGGAGCCTTCAGAAAAAAAGATCCATTCATTGGGGCCCGGTTCGTTCTCCCTGGTCCTGTCCCTCCCATCCAAAAAAAAAAGTTAACCAATAAATCTAAGACTATTGAATGTTTTAAAGCAGGGCTTAAAGTTTCACGTCTAGACCTACCAGCCTGGAAAAAACCTTACTCACCACCAATTGCCCCACCAGAGGACCCCAACTCCGCCCCCATCCCCAACCACGCCCCCTTAAAGCTTATTAAATTATTTTTCTTTAGAGTCCGAAATAATGATTAGAACATGACACAAACACCTTCAGATGTTCTTCTCTAACTTGCACATGGACTGTTAGAGCCAGGAGAGGTCATGGATGGAGTAAAATGTGGTGAAACTCACTTAACAACGTTCTTGCTTAGCAACCAAAATTGTGGGCTCAATTGTGGTCATAAGTCAAGGACTATCTCTGCCTTCCTCTGCACAGCAGCCTTGTCCTAGTAAACTCCTCCTTTCCAGTAATTTTCCTCTCTGTTTGGGGCCTCAAAATAATCCAGAGGATGTAATGTTTTGTAAGGGTCCATTTGAATGTTTAAGCCCACCAGTGAGCCAAAAGGAGGACTTAGAGAGGAGGCTTGAGAAAGAATCAGTATTTAATCTTTGATCAAAGGTTCAATAACTGGGTATACAGTTCCACACACATACAAAAGTGCCATGTGTATGGAAGGACACACTTTTCAGAATGAATATGACCTCTTCTTATAGTGTTAGGATATCAATTCCCATCCTGGCCCCAATGATTGATGTCTTGTGTATTCCTTAGAAGCTTTCTAATTAGTCCTTGGCATTCTTTTTGTCTTCCAAATAGGGCAATCATCCCTTGCAGTTACCAGGGGCAGATCAAAGGGCAGGAGTGAAAGTCATTCCTCCCTCTTTCCTAAGGAATTGAACTCACAACAAAAGAATTTCCACTCGCATTTGGCGAGTGGGCGAGTGGAAATTGTAAGCCCTGACCTAGAAATACTGTTGGGTAGAGTTTACAACTTGTTCTTCCCATTTCCATACATTTCTTACATGTAAACATGGACCTACATCTCAGATCATATTGCTTTACACAATTTGTATCATTCTCTGCCCTAACGCTGCAAATCAAGTTATTTGCATTATTAAGTTGCACTCCCTGAGGTGGTATTAGATGTGTTGGGATGAAGCTGTTGTATAAAATATTTGGAAATTGCTCGTAAATAATGCAGGTAAGTAGGAACAAGAATAACCTGTAGTAGAGTATTTCATTTCCTGAGTAAATAAATTGAAGTAATGCTCATGGATTTTAGGAGTGGGTAATGAAGCAAGTTAGACATGAATATAAGTATAGCTTTGTTTAGTCAGATCAGTGATGTATCTTTTCATAGAATCATAAGAGGTTACAAGGCTTCTTTAGACCTTGGGTCCAAATTGCTGATCAGTGCAGGATTCCAAATTAAAGAATCTCTGATAATAATATTTCTTCCCAATTCTTTATTAGTAAGACATTCAGATCATTGATAAACCTGTAATCGTATGAAGGCTTCATTTTAAATCTACCTAGGCCTACAATCATCCTAACACTATATGGAAGAAAATGTCATGAATTTATGGTATGCATATGAAATGCTGCCTTCAATATTTTTTCTTGAAAATATATTGTTTAGATATTTTCCCCCTCCGCCTTTGTTTAGGTTATGCATAATTTAAATTGTATTCCTTCTTAGGGAGTGCTTAACACAGAATGCATAATATTATTTGTTACCTAACACCTTGAAACATATTTGTTACCTAACAGTTTTAGGCATATTCCCTCACATAGTTCACTGGTTTTCCTACCAGTTTTTCCTCTTTCTGTCTGCTGCTGTATTTTTTATGCTTGTAGTATGAACCATATGTGTATATTTACTAATTACACTGTTCTACATTTTTTATAATCAAATTTTTGTAATCAATTTTTTCTGGCTGGTTTTTTTTTGCAACACTTAATTTTATTGGTGTGCGTAATATATTAATTGTTCAACAATTAATGAAAATGTTCTTTGTGTATAAAATACTTCACATACAGGCAAAGCAAAGTTAGAACATTCTGTTCAAGGCTTTCACTGATATCCTAATTTTCCATGTCTTGTGAATGGTTTATGTAGAGGAAAATGAAATTGTTTGATCATCTATGCAGTTATTTCATATGGGAATGAAATGTAATCAGTTATGTGAGGGCTACATGCAGTCTAATGTGACACGTTTGTTTACTTGCAAGACATAAGCTATAAGGATTTAACAGAAGAAATGGCTTTAACAAAAAGGATATATATATTTACAGGTGGTCCTTGACTTACAACGGTGTGTTTGTTCAAAATTACAGCTGCCTTGGAAAATGTGATTTTGTAACCTGTCTTCACACTTGACATTTGTCACACCATCCCCATGGTTATTCGATTGCAATTTGCAACCAGCCTGCATTTATTACATTTACTGGTTACAGGAATCTTCAATAAAGATTTTATGAATATTTGGGAAATTACTTTATGCATTGCTGTTGTAATTTACCCTATATAAAGCTGCCCCTAAAATCTATTCAGAAGTTGCAACTGATCCAGAACGTAGGAGCATAGGCAATTATGAGCCTGTTACATCATGCCTGTATAACAGCTTTGCTCTGTCATCTGCACTGGTTGCCAGTATACTTCCAAGTGCAAGCAGGTTATAGTTTTCACCTATAGATTTTCACCCTTTGGGCCCAGGGGCTGGTTATCTTCCATTGTTTCAATGGAACATAATATCTGCAGTTCAGGATTTAACTGTGGTTTCTCAGGATTGTCAAAGTTGGTGGTTTTCTTGCAGACATTTCATTGCCTAACTAGATAATATCTCACACTTTTACCTAATTAGGTCATAGTAATGTCTGCAAGCAAACTATTGAGCACAGAGGGCATCAAGAACTCTCTTATCTTCTATGGCTTCTGCTCAGTTGGTACATTGAGCCAGAAAAGGCTCCAGACCCCTTCCAATAAGCAATGCCATCTGAAGGGACCTAGATCCTGCCTTATCTGCAACAGCAACTGCCCTTTAGGCTACAATTCTCTTTAAATTACACACACACACACCCCAATTTGGTTGACGTTTTATGTAAACTTAATACTGTGGTCAAAGCAAAAACTTAAAAAATGATTACATGGAACAATTCTCTCTTTTAGTCAAAACTAATACCATTATATAGTACAAGGTATATCAGGTAGGCATGTCTACTTAGGAAAAAGTTTAAAGAAGAGGGTAAACTCAAAACTCTTTTCAATGGCAGTCCATTTATAGCCATTCTAGTTATTATAGAGATTTTTAAAGTTTATTAAGGAGTCAAGAGTTACCTTTCCAACTAAAGCTGAGAAGTTACTCCACCCTCAACTCTTCCAATTGTATTGTTGATTGCAGGATCATGATGAAGTATGTTGATGATACTCAGCTCTATTATCTTATGACTGTAACTTTGTTGTTTGTATCTTATCATTTATGTTGATTGTTTAGTATCCTACAATTATTGCCGAATGTTGTATCCTATGATTTATGATGATTGTATTTTATGATCATGATTTATCACTTGTGGCTGAATCATTGCAATTGTTAAGTTACTAACACTTTTGTTAAGTGAACCTAGCTTCCCTATTGACTTTGCTTGTCAGAAGGTCACACAAAGATGATCACAGGACCCAGGGATACTGCAACCATCATAAATACATACCAGTAGCTAAGCATCTGAATTTTGATCACATAACCATATGGCCATGTTACAAAAGTCGTGTGAAAAACTGTCTTAAGTCACTTTTTTCAGTGCCCTTGTAACTTTGAATGGTCACTAAACAAGTGGTTGTAAGTCGAGAACTACCTACATCTAGAAACATTTTCCCTTTTTTATACTCCATTCCCAGATGAAATGATACCTGTGCAAAAAGTAGTTCCCCTTAGCACATCTATGAATGCTAACTCTTCTAAATACATCTCTGTCTTTTGGATTGTGTCAGGAAGCTTGCAAAATTCTGGCTTTTTTTGTTGCAGCAAGAGTCTTTGTCTCTTCTTCTGCCTTTTCCTATAACTGAACCTTAAATAAAATGACTCACTTGTTGACTTCCCTCATTTAACCTGATGCTTGGTTAACTTCAGTTAACAGCTGGTTTTTTTTTAACTCTACCACTACAATTGAGTTTGCTTGTCAGAAAGGTACAAAAGATGATCACATGACCCTGGGGCACTGCAACTGTCATAAACATGAATCAGTTACTAAGCATCTGAATTTTGATCATATAACCATCGTGATATTGCAATGGTCATAAATGTGAAAAAGTCATTTGTTTCAGTGCCATTGTAACTTTGAACGGTGACTAAATGAACTGTCAAAAGTTGAGGACTACCTGTACTTTGAATGTATAGAAGAAAAGTATGGGTTCAATGGTTCTCCTTATTTGAAAGGAGCCTTTGTCTTTCTACTTAAAAAACTACACTTAACAGTAGTTAAAATAAAAACTGACAGATTTTGTGTATTCTATGTGAGATTGTAAATGTGTTTAGAATGCATGAGCAGGGGGTTCGATTGATGACCTCCAAGGTCCCTTCCAACTCTGTTACTGTTAAGATTATGCCTGTTTGTGGTCCTTTTGAGTTAAAGGAATTATTTTTTTTTGCTTTTGATGTACTTTACGTTTATTATCTTTGGCTAAATCTTAACAGCAGCCTTTAAAATTAGCCAGTTACAGAGCAGATAATAGTTACTCAAAGTTTGGAATTATGTAATTTGCCTGGAACAGAACAGAAGTGTAAATTTTAAATTATGAAATATGCTTGGAACAGGCAAATTCTCCTTTTCTCTGGAGACATCTACGAGAGTGGGTTGAGCCAGGCAGTTCTGAGACGGACTGAGTCAATCAAATTAAAATATTAAACCCCGCCTTCGTTACCCAAGATCCCCAGCTTTGACTCAGTCCATTCAACTGGACAGCAGCTCGGAGTTCTCTCTCCTCACATAATTCAATTCTATCAGCAAATTGTAAGTTGAAACTGCTTAAATTTTTTTGTTTTTTTCTGGTGCATGTCTTTCTCGAAGTTCCAATCTAGGCTGAGGCATAGATCTCAACCGGGCTTCCTTTCGCTAGAGCGTTCCAGCTGGTGCCGCCGGAGCAGTTCTACAGCGGAGTAGATTAGCGACTCGCGCTTCCCTTGCTGTGGCGGGAGAGCCGGAGTTTGTTGCTTGCTGTATGGGGAGAGACAGAGTGCGGCTGTGGCTTCACTCAGCTTCCCCGTATCGGGCCCCCTGATGCCAGCCGGCTTGGGTTGCGACCCTAGCCGAGCGGCTGCCTTTAAGAGACATCAGCGACGGAAGGGAGCTGGCTGGGGTTGCGACCCTAGCCGAGCGGCTCTAATTTGAAGAGGCATCCGTGAAAGAAGGGAGCCGGCTTGGGTGGCGACCCTAGCCGAGCGACCTGTTAAAGCAATATCCACGCTTTTATGAGAGCCGGCTTGGGTTGCAACCCTAGCCGAGCGGTTTTATGTTTAAGAGGCATCCGCGACATAAGGGAGCTGGCTTGGGTTGCGACCCTAGCCGAGCGGCTTTTCAAAACAACATCCGTGCCTCTAAGGGAGCTGGCTTGGGTTGCGACCCTAGCCGAGCGACCTTTTAAAGCTAGATTCGTGGTTAAGGGGACGGGCTTGGATTGCGATCCTTGCTGAACCCCTGGGGAAATAAAGAAGATTCAAAATTCCCTCCCAAAATTTTTTTGGCGGCCATTTTCGGCTTCATCCTGGGGGCCTGGATTCAAGACAACCACGTGGAGGGCCGGCATCCATTTTGGGTCAAGGTTGGGTCTGCGACCTTAACCATACCC